>CAJPEX010004371.1:0-22244 GCA_905338405.1 Notodromas monacha | reverse complement strand
TTAATTCGTGTAAAGGACTTTTTGTCTAACAGACTCGTCCCTTGCAGGAATCAGGTCCGTTAGACAGGGGTTGACTGTATTGAAGGTACACTATTATATACAGTGGGCCCCCGACTTACGACAGGCCTGTGGCGGAATAATTCGGTACGTTAAAGTACCATGAATCTATGCTCAATAATTGTCGATTAATCTCAAACATTCGAGACCTTTCTCAGGTTTTCCATAGCATCAACTTGCTGCCATTTCCTTGGGAAGCTCCAGTTCAGTACTGGAAGAGAGATCATCGAGTTTAGTCAATTCTCAATTGTGTGTTTTATCTTTGTTGGTGATTGTGATTTGGGGTTTAACGAAATACATTTTAACTTATTCTTTGGGATCTTGACAACAAGATCCCCAGGTGCACCCCACACCTGATCAAAGTGTTTTATTTGTGAATTCCTCGTCTCCTTTTGTGCCAATTCAGGCACAAAAATTGGTAGCAGAGCGTGGAGTTTTTTTTTTTTCTTCTCCTCTGGTACCTAACCCATGGCTCCGGAATTGTCTTCCACCTCTGAGGTTCTTCCTCCAGAGTTGCGTGAGTCTAGTGCAATTTTTTTTTTCTTTTTAAAAATCATGGATGGGAAAACCTTCCGAGATTCCTTGCCTGGGGCCCTGCCTTCTTAGGACCAGGCATCCCGGCATAATTGGTCAGGCTGACATTGATTCTCTTCAACGCATAGCTGTATGCACCTGGCTTGCTTTTGTACAAGCTCCGCTTTGTCCAGTTTTGTTGGATTGACAATGCACTTCCTCATCAACAGGGCCGTTTCAATCCCTTAAGGATCCATTTTCAGCGCCTTCTCAGCAAGGGCCGCCGCCACTTTGTACCTCTTTTGTATGACTGCCCGATACGCCAAGCACACATACAATTTGACTGAGTTTGGTGCAACGTTTCATACACGCTCAGTGATTTTGTCGAGTTCACCAGCCATTTGATCCAATCTGAACGAGCTGAACATGCAGTACATCCGTGCCAAAGTGTCCGTGTGGCGCAAATGAGTTGGTTTTTTTTCTTTCGCAATTGCATCTTCAAAATGCGTTATGGAATCCTCGTAATGGCCTTGCATGACAAATATTTTCCCTCTCACAGCTTTTCCTTCCAGCAAACCAGAAAATATTGGACACAAGTCTAACACTTTCAACGCGTTCTTGTATTTGGCCGCGTACATGCGACCCAGGGTTTTCAACCAACAATGACACCAGGTGGCTTTGGGATGAGCTTCAACACCTCTTCCAATCCATGCCTAACTCCAAGAGTTTTTCTGCAGCTGGCAGAGCAAAATCACACGTCTCCAATACGGCGCTCTTAAAAAGCAAGCATCAATTCTTGTGATGTCTAGCTATCTTTATATTTCTGATTTTGGGGACTTGATCACTTTTTTTTTGTGGAAGTTCCCTCTGAATTTTCTCAGATCAATTCTTTTTGTTTTTAAACAACATTCACCTATTTTATCTTTAATTGTCAGAACTGGGGAGTCAATTCTATTGCTCTCATATAATTATTGCAAATCTGCGCCTTATTTTCCACTGAATTCTGTAGTTTCACAAAACTTTTTCAAGTTGTGATTCATAAAAAAAATTTCCTTCCGTTATTCTTTTTTACATCTTGACAAATTTTGCACTTTTAACAGTGGAATACCACCCGTTAAACATTTCTACTCTATATGAAGTTTTTTTCATTATGCCTCACCAAGAAATGTGAATTTTCTAAATCATTTATAGTCCGTCAATACTGCGCACTTTCATTCTCTGGGGGGCATTGCCTTCTTTCAGGGGGGCACTGCTTTTCTGGGTGCTGCATTTCCTGTTTAATCTTTCTATTCAATCTTCCGGAATTTTGTTTTTTCTCAGTACTTCTAACTGGTACTGCAAACTGTCTTTCTACGACCCGTATCTTCTTCTTCATGATTTTTATTTCAACTCACCAACCGTTACAGCCAAATTCTTGTGCTTTGAACCGTCACATCCAGCATGTGCATCTCCCTATGAACCGCATTCTATTTTTACTCAATGTCATCCATATACCATCCATATGTTTCATCCATATACCATCCATATTTTTCATCCGTATATCTCCCTATGAACCGCATTCTATTTTTACTCAATGTCATCCGTATACCATCCATATGTTTCATCCATATACCATCCATATTTTTCATCCGTATACCATCCATCTGTTTCATCTGTACTCATCCACATTACTTTTCAGTATATCTTTTCTTCTGCACTTGTAACCTTGTGTGTTTGATTGTACCGCCATATGGTATGGCACTCCTGCCCCACTGACATTGAACCGCAACCGTGAACCACCAATCAAACCGACACCGTTAACCACCAACCAAACCACATCCGTTTTCTGAACTTTTTCCTTTGGATTTTTCATTTTATTTTTTGAACAACAGCATTTGAACCGAATCCGAACCGTATCTGCACCGTACCGTTTTTCCGCATCTGTACCGATCCGTTTTACCGCATCTGCTCTAAATGACCATATTCATTTTCCTAACTTCTCCCTTTTTTGAAGTGTTATCTTCATTATTTGATGTTCATTCCTTCATTTTGCGCACTTACCCGCCGAAACCGTCACAAACCGATCAAAATTTATTGAAAGCAAGGTCAAAGTTGGCCACTTTGATCTCTCTTTCTCTTGGGATCCTTGCCTTCTATTTTTTGAGGCTTTCAAGGAATTTCAACCAATTTACCACACCGAGTTTTCCGCACCGAGTTTTGGAACTGCCGTATAGTGGCAAATTTCTGTTACCAAACCGACTTTCCCACTTTTTGGGACTGCCGTATGGAGGCGAATACTACTGAATCTGTATCAATCTGTTTACTGACTTGACCGAACCAATATTGCCATATGGAGGCTTTCTTTCTTCTTTATTTATTTTTTATTATTTTTCCACATTACCGCATTACCAAATCAACTCTCAGGACTGCCGTACAGGGGCGTCCATCTTTGTTCCCAAATTATTCCCAGCCAGGCCACTGTTGGTCTGTCACAGAGCTTGGCTCTGGTGGCAGACCAAGGGGGATTTTGTGGCGGAATAATTTGGTATGTTAAAGTACCATGAATCTATGCTCAATAATTGTCAATTAATCTCGAACATTCGAGACCTTTCTCAGGTTTTCCACAGCTTCAACCACTGCCATGTCATGGGAAGTTTCAGTACAGTCAATGGCAAGATTTCATAGTAGTCAGTCAAATTGTGTGTGCTCTGCAATTTGTGTGTTTTATCTTTGTTGGTGATTGTGATTTGGGGTTTAACAAAATACATTTATCTTATTCTTTGGGATCTTGACAACAAGATCCCCAGGTGCACCCCACACCTGATTACAGTGTTATTTTATTTCAAATTTCTTGTCCTTTTGTGCCGATTCCGGCACAATACCTGCATCCTTTTCTGACATGTACCAATGTACAGTATTTAAATGCTTATGCATGCCATTTTGTGTCATCTTCCTTTTCTTTGGGAACATGAGTAAATTGGATGCATATAGTTTGCATCAACTGCATGTGCCTTTAGAACACATCCAAAAAAAGCATTATGCTGGCAAAAAATAGGGCACATATTTTACATGCAATTTTTGGGTGCATGTACTAAATTTGCAAGTGGTTTTTCCTAGGCATATTTTTGGCAATAAATACTGCATATGAACAATAAACAATGATTCGAATCGCTCCCCACAAACAAATTAAAATCAAGAGAGATAAAATTTCATAATTTCATAAATCTGAAAATTACATATGGAAATTTTAAAATATGCCCCCTTATATAGTGATGTTATGAGGGATCTGAAAAACTTGCTTAAAAAAGATTTTTTGCAATTTTTTATAGTACAGGACCTTGGAAAAATTTTGCTTCAGAAAATGATTTTTTTTATTATTGAATTGTCTTTTTTTAATTACATTTCACAGACAATTTTGTCATACAGTGAAATACAACAAATGAAGGTGTTTTCAAGTTCTGCTATAACATGTAATTATAACTATCCTGCTGTCCTGGAAAAGCTTAGTATACATTGTACAGGAAAATGGTGCAACGCTGCTGGTGTTTTGAACCATTGCCGAGAAAAGTATAAGTCCTCGGATCCCATGTGACCTTTTAAAGAATGCATTCCCTGCCTCTTCTAAGAACCAGTTCAGTGTTGTGTTGAAACGTTGCCCGTTGATATTTACTGTACTACAACTATAGTGTATCTGAAAAAATACGATTGTGCCTATTTCCCTCGCTTTGAAATTGAAGTGTTTGAACTCCTGTTTCATCTAATTGCTGTTTGTTTGAAATTCAAGAGGAAAGAGTTATTCTTGTCCTTCTTCATTGATGGCAAAAAAAAATAAATCATTCATGTTAATCTTCTCGTTTTCAGTGTTTTCTATATACAAGAATATGCCTCGCGATTCGGAAATTGGATGAGGTTTTTACACAGTTTCCGTGGGTTGAAAAACAAATCTTTGCTAACCGAATACTCAAAAGTCCGATTTTATAAGTTTTATTTTAAAAACGAGAGAAATTTTGATCGCTGGGAATTCAAAAGTTTCTTCAAATGATGGAAAAGGCTTTAAACTTAAAGTTAAAAAGAATATTTTTCCTGTGTTTATAAACTTCACACAAGCTTATTTGTTTTTATTTTTAGATACTTTTCTTTGGCTTGAAACGCTGACTTTTTGTCAAGTAAATGAAAACATTTTTGTACATTGGCTTCCTCCAATTTTAAATTTCGAATGAGTAGAACGCAGAGGCACACAATTCAAAGTACAGTACTGTTGATTTTTTTCTCTCACACTTTCAACTTTCAAGAAAAAAAAGCTATTTATTCTGGAATTGTACAACAAAACCCCGAGTTAAAACGGTTCGTCTTTTCATGAGTCAAAAATTTCTAATTTTTACGCATTTTCTTCAGAAAGTTTTAAAAAGAGATACTGTATCTTGCTGTTAATGGACTCCAAAAAATGATTTTGATAGCGGGATAATTTCTTCATTATTATCAAGCTAAATTTATTATCATTCAGCCAGGAATAAGCCGGATGAGTTTGAGGCACTGCAATAAGATCTCATCCACTTACTGATTAAATGAATGAATCCGAACTTGGTTCTAAAAATAGCCATCAAAGGTTAACTTCACGAAGAAAGGATCTCCGATGGTTATATATATCCAGGTCTTTGCCCCGATTCATGAATACAGGCTATATTTATTGTCCTCTGTGAACTTTTGCGTCAAACATAATTATGGTAGTTGAGACAAAACTTATCTTTGACAGCCCATCGGGAGTAAATGCAATAAGCTCACACACCTGCTTTGCTGCTTGCTTTACCTGCTAAAAGATGGCATTACTAATCAATAAAAAAAGGTGGCAAATTTATGAGTACAGGACCCTGATTAAACACATGAACTCATGTGAGCTTACTTTCCTGCCCTCATGTGTCAAGTGTGGTAGAAATAAAAGGAAAACTTGATGGTGGACTTCTGTGCCCAGAGTAAATGAATAAATAAAAAGTGATGTTGATGAGGTGTGCTATATTTGTCAGAATAGTTTACAGTGGAACCTCTCCAAGTCAAATTTCAAGGGACCAGGAAAGAAAAGTTGAATTGCAATAAGGTTTTGGTTTTTGGAGGCTTCCAGTTCATTAAGGAAACATACATTTTTGTTGCAAGGAAAAGTTTAAAAAAATTGTGGGAAATAGTAAATGAAGATATTCTGGGCCTAAACCTGCTTTTTAATGAGTTTACGCCTTGTTGAAAGTGGAGGCAGGAGTTAATTTGCTCTATAAGTCTTTCACTTCCTTTCAAGATGCATCAAATCACTGGTTTTATTGATTTTCTCTTTCATATTTCAAGAAAATAATCGCCAAAAGTCCTCAGAAAATTTGAATTTCAGAGGTCTTAACAGAAAAAGACTTTGAGTTATTAGGGAGATTTTTTAATGCATTGATTCTAAGGGAATCCAAACAGGGACTTGAAAATAATTTGACCTGGGGAGATATTATTTGACCTGAGGATGCCCAACTTATCAAGGTTCAACTTTAGCTTTTTTGGCAGAATTTCAAAGAAGCTGGAACATTTTATGCAGTACTTCACTTGTTTCTGTCTGCACATGTCTATAATGTGACAGAAAATAAAAGAACATGTGACCTTTCATGTCAGAAAGGTCATCCTGATGAATGAATAGGTCATCGCTGTCTACTTAAACAGAAAAGCCCTGGTCTTCTGTCCTCTTAAGACTTCTGTGCTTTGATTTTTAAACATAAAAAAAATTACAAGAATACACTGAAATTCACCCCAAGATTGTTCATTTCTGACAATTCTTATCTCTGAAAAACAAAAACAGATTAAGGGAGCGACTAAAAAAAAGGTTAGTACTGTATTAAATAACTTGAAATGTTGGCGTTCATCATTAAATACATGTCAAAATTGGTCCGGAAAATTTTCTGCACATCCCTCCCAAGGGTGATATCAAACAATAATTGTGCACGGAATTTTGTGAGGTGCAAAAATAACATTTCACTCGCTATCGAAGAGTTATTACTGCAAAGCAAAAAAAATTCTGATCCAAGGCAAATGAATTGAATCATATGAAATTTGCACCAGATACAGAGATCTTTCTGGAAAAAGAAACCTTTTTATGAAAATTTCAAAAAACTGAAATAAAATTTTCCTACTCTTGAAAAAGAAATTACTTTCATTTACAGGAAATAATAAAAGTTTTCCCGAAAAAAAAATGTCTAGCTTTCCCGTGAGAAGCATTTCCTTCACACGAATTCAATCCCATAATTACCTTGAAAACGACGCAAATACTACAAATGTCACGAAATCAAACAGGAATAGTTTTAAATCTTGAAATTTCAAGGAAAATTATAATACCAGCTTTTTTTTTTCTTCGCGACAGTTTCTATTTCGTTTTATTGCGTGTAATATTTTTTTAGAAACGCTGGTTCATTTCATTTCGGAACAGGTTTTGTCATGGGCATCTTTTTTATTTATTTTTTCAGAGAGAACTGATGCCGATTCGTTTTTGAGATTCTCCATTGTTTGAGAAATTTATCGTTACACCATTAAAAAATCCATCAACTTCTGAACGCTGACACCAAAATTTCGAATCTTTTCTTTAAATTTCCGCGAAACGCTGATTAATGTACTTCCTTTCTTAATTCATAAAAAAAGGAAATATTTTTAAAGTGCGTTATTTCATGATTTTCAATAGAGAAGATGATTCGGTACGTCGTGAAATTTGTTTTTATCGGATGAAACGTTCGTTGTGTGAGATACACGTAAAAAATAAATCGTCCAACTCGCAGAATGGAAATTTATGCATTTTTGATTATCCTTCTTACAGGAATTATTTTCACAGCATTTTGATTGTTCATTTTCTTTTCAAGAATAAAAATTAATTGTTCATTTTTCAAAAATTTAATATCATGAATAATAGTTTTACGAATAAAATAATATAGTTCATTTACTGTAAGGATTTTTTTCATGCTATGAACCTTCCTTGGAAATTAGGCGAACAATTAAAAAAATGCATCAACCTTGCGGCGATGATATTCTAATTTTTAATTTCTTCTTTCCACAATTTCCGCAAAATTACGCTCACTTCTTTTTTTTTTGTAAGGGGAAGAAATTGTATACAGTGCAATTGTATAAGGTGTCCCCACATGTGGACACCTCAACCTGCAGACACTTTGACATAGAGACACTTATTTCATCATAAAAAAATAATAAAATAGCCCACCATGAGGACACTGACGCAACGTAGGGACATTTTGCAACAAAATTGCAAATACATTTCAGGCCAAATTACGAGGAACAGATATTTCCAGCCCTAAAATTGATGTAAGAAAAGTTCTTGGGCATTTCTCTCACCAATTTCATGGAATTATGGTGAGTATTTTGTCCATAAAAAACCAATTAAAAATTATATAATGTGAGTCTAAGGGGAAATGAGACTCGACTTAGGGACATTTTGACTTGGGGACACTCTTGATGCACCAATTATGTCCACATCTAAAAAGTACAGGTCTCACTGTACTTTTATTGGTAGATTATAAATTCCAATTTTCTGCTTTAACCCCCTCAGTAAGGCTAAATAAAGAAAGAATGCATTTTAAATAATAATGCGGAGACAGCAGATTTTTGTTTTTAATCGAGACGGACTCGGAATGAATAAATGGATCAACCAATCAATCAATCAACTGTTTGATAAAAATGAATCGATGGAAAGCTGACCTTCTCTGGGACTGTTCCAAATAGCGGTGCCAGGCCTGGGCCGCCTCTGTGCTGGTGGCTACTGCTGGCGACAGCGTCCGAGCCGTCGTCATCGTCGTCGTCGTTGCTGCCGCCGTCGACGCCGACGCCGACGGATGATTCCCGACTCTTTTTTCCTCTCCGTCATCGCCGCCAGTGTTTTCTGTGTCCCCGACGACGTCCCCGTTGCCGACGCCGTCGTCTTCGTTGTCGTTGCTGCTGCTGCTGCTGTCGACTCGGAGTCGGTTCTTCCCTTGATGACCAGCAACAGCAGCAGCAGCAGCAGCAGGAGGTTCCCATTGAATTGCACGGAATGCACCATTGGCAGAAGCTCCTGCTACTGATGATGATGATGATGGCCCATCGACGGCGGCGGCGGCGGAAGGACTCGAGGCGGCGGCCGTGTACAGCGCTGACGAGACGCGCTGGGAAAACAGGTCCACGCTGCGACACGTGACGAAGCCGACGTCGAGTGTCGTCACCAGCAGGAGGACGAGGACGAGACGGACCGAGTGCAACGTCGTTGTCGATTGCTGCTGGTGTTGTTGTTGTTGTTGCTTGTGGTGTTGGTGTTGGTGTTGGTGGTTGTTGTTGTTGTGTCGGTGCTGCTGCTGTCGACGCGGGACGACGACGACGGCGGCTGCGGCTGTTGTCGAGAGACGCGATCTCGGTAAGCTCATGATGATTCACAACCTTAATTCTTATATTTTTCCTCTTGTTTTTTTTTTCTTTCTCTCAAGTGACCTGAAGGGAAACGAGACGACGAATCATTTTGAGGTCAAATGTTCGTGCCATTATTTTCAGAAATTTAGAAAAAAAAATATCTGGTTCATTTTCGACTGCTGTGTTTCACGATATTGGATGTTTTCAAGATCTTTTACTTGCAGCAGCAGCAGCAGTTATTATAATGGAGAATTGAGAAACAGTTAATCTTTTAGATTCCATGCAAATTCTGTACAGCAGCCTCCCGCATAAGGGATTTTTGCCTAACAGACCAGCTCTGCAGATAGTTTTTCCTCCTGCCCAACAGACAAAATCTACCAAATATCTCGGTAAGCTCATGATGATTCACAACCTTCTTTTATTTTTCCTTTTGTTTTTTTTTTCTTTCTCTCAATAAGTGACCTGAAGGGAAAGGAGACGAGTCATTTTGAGGTCAAATGTTTGAGCCATTATTTTTAGAAATTTTGAAAAAAAAATTCTCTGGTTCATTTTGGACTGCTGTGTTTCATGATATTGGATGTTTTCAAGATCTTTTACTTGCAGCAGCAGCACCAGTTACTAATGGAGAATTGAGAAACTGTTTCTCTTTTAGATTCCATGCACATATACTGTACTACAGTGGCCTCCCGCTTAACAGATGCCTCCCGCGTAAGGGATTTTTTCCCAAAACAGACCAGCTCTGTATATTAGGCAGTTTTTCCTCTGGCCCAACAGACAAAATCCGACAAACAGACTTCTGTTGGTTTAAAATTCGTGTTGACAATTGAAAGTTTTTAATTTTGTATACAGTTGAACTTTGCTAAGTGGAACCTCCCTAAGTCAAATACCTCCCTATAACTTGAATATTTTTTAAGCCACTGTCTGGATTGCCTTAGAAACAATACAGTACATTAAAATCTCCTAAAAATGTGACTTCAACAGTCAAACTTTATTGGGGACAAAAGGCCTCAATATAATTTGATGTTGAATGTTTGATTGATAGATAATAAAACATTTTGATCAGTCTGGGACAGGACCAGGAATTCCTTGTAGCAATTCCTAGTTTTAAAAGGGATAAAGTGTATTTCACGCAGATATAAATGAATAAATGACTCAATGAGCTTGACTTGCAGGAATAACTTGGGTAACTTGAGGATAACTTGAATAACACAGCTGAACTGAACAGATTCTGATTACAGTATTTATACTCAAGTACCACACGCACCTTTTTTCTGGAAATTGAGGCAGAAAAATAGGGTGCGCGTGGTACCCGGGGATAAATTTTAAGGAAAAAATTCCCCAGACCAGTGCCCAATGCCTCCCACATCTAAGTAAAAAAAAAAATTGAAGAGGAAAAGTGTGGTGCCAAAACTCTTCCTGCATGGGGAATAATGGATCAATTTGTTTTGTCCCTTGGAGATGCAACAGGAAGTAAAGGAAGAGGGTAATATTCATCTAATTGAGGAAGCTTTCCTACATTAAAAATGCATTTTAACTGCTTCTGTACATGGAAAAAGACAGAAACACAAAACATTGATTAGGAAAAATGAATTTTAAAATAAAAAGATATAAAGTTTTTTTATTTTCAGCAACAAAAAACCAGGGTGCGCGTCTTACACAGCAATAGGTTTTTGAACTAATTTATGGTAAAAGAAAATGGGGGTGCACACAATACTTGAGGGCGCATGGTACTTGAGTAAATACAGTATATTAAGAGAAGAGCTGCTTATATAAGACAAATAATAATTAACCTTCATAAGGTTTTACTTTACAATCAAAGCAAGAAAGCTAACTTTGAGTATGCTGCCAGGATGTTCTTGGCACTGCAATTTTGAGGACAGGGAGGAATATTTTGTACTTCTAGGAATCAAGTATACTAGAGTATATTACTTTACACAGTGTGCATGCCCAACAAACTTTACATGGACCATGAGTTCCCCAACTCATAGTCCATGGACCATCATTGCTGGTCTGCAAAATTTTTTTGCTGCTCCACAGGAAATTTTCTCAAGCATTTTCAATTTATTAAAACTATCAACAAAGGATTTTACAGTTGCAAGGCAATTGCAGATGAAATTATCTCATGAAAAAGTTTAATAAAAGCTGGCATTCCTCTTAATATGTGACACTTATTGAGACAAATTTTCCCCCTGATGAAATGAATTTTTTTAAATTTTGCATTCTGAGAAAAAATTTTAAGCACTCTTTTCTACTTTTTTGAAGACATTCCACACAATATACTGTAACTGCTTCATTATTGGTTCTCAACTTGATTTTTTTTGGCAAAAAAGCAGAAACTTTTCAATACCTGCCATAAAGTATTTGAGGCAAAACCTTGTTGAGTGTGCAACAATTTTACAAATTTTGACTGGTCTGCAGGACATTATTGAAAATTTGCTTGTCTGCAAACAATACTTTGAAAATTTGCTGGTCTGCGGGCCCAAAAAGTTTGGGGAACACTTTTTTTAACTGATTCGTAATAAAATTTACTCAGTGTGCTGAAAAAATGTCGAGATATTCAAAAATTTCCGGTTTTTAACTTATGTTCACTGTGGAAAATGCTCGAAAATGTTGGCACGTAAATTTTCAATCATCAAGCTTCAAAAATTGCGTAAGAAATTGTGTTGAACCGTACCGTAAAAATAATTATAATCAACCTTCAATTTAAATAATTCCGTTTTGATGAGCCTTTTCCGGCTGAAACAAGGTCACGGTCTGTGGTGTAGTGGTGTAATAACTGTTTGCTTCTCGGTGCTGAGGCCTGAGGTTTGTGACCTGTGGCGTCGGTTTTCTTCCCTGCAATATCTCAGGAAGTACCCATAAAGCGGAAACTAATTTACGGTTCTGCAACCGAACCAATTTTTGGCACAGTCCATGCGACAAAAATGAGTGCGATCAAATTTTAAAAGCTAGTTGTTATTCTGTTATTTTTTTCGTTCTTCCAATGATCACAAAAATGAGAAATAAATATTTACCGCAACTTATTTGTGGATTAGATATTTTTCAGATGATGAAAATGAGATGTGGGGAAAATTTCGTCTGTGAATTTCATATTGCGCAGGTTTTTTGCGCAAGCGAATGGAAGCAATTATATCAACCAAGATTTTAATAATTTTTTTCTGTGTAAAATTCTCTTCGGAATCATTTTGTAATTTTTGTGCAAATGTCGTACAAGTCTGGGCTTCGAAATTTGGTAGTCAAAATTTTGATTTGCATGCGAACATTTATTGTTTCCTTTCATTTCAATTTCAAAGCTGTATAATTCTTTCATACTCAAAAGCTTTTCATTTGTATTTTCTGCACCCAATCATTCGTCGCAATTAAATTCATTGTAAAGCTTGTTTGCATTTTAGTGAATATTTATCGAACATTTGATTCAATAATGAAGAAAAATACAGAATTATCTAGATATTTTCAATATCATCGAGTTTTTTATTTTCATTTGACGAACGAAATTTTGCAGAATCAAACACTGTTTAGTGCTTCAAAGTCTTAAACTAATCCAATATCAAATATTATTTGAATTTTTGGTCCACTATTGATTTTTTGGCAGATTTAATTGATCAGAAAATGAATTTAAAAATTAAGATGCACTGTATATTGTTCATAATTTTTCCGCCAATTTTTTTCGGATTTTAAAAGTCTAATTTTACAAAAGATTCCTGAATTTTATTCTAATTGCAGAGGATTCGTCGCTTTTCTTTTTAACAACGAGGAATAATTTTAATTGGATGATAAGGATACTAAAGAGCAGGAAATGTAAATCACTCATCACTTCTTTTAAAAGTTAGAAAACCGAATCACACGATCGGGAATTCATTCTTCGAAAAATGTTGAAAATGTCGTGCTGAAAAAAAAAACTCGCTTCTCATTCACACAAAAAAATAACACTTTGATGCCTCTCTAATACTGTAATACTTCGGAAAAGAATTTCACATCCGTAAAAAAATGGGAAATGTTTCACTGCTGCTAATTTCACTGCTTAATCCTCAGCATTCGCGGAAATGGAAACATTAAATCAATTCGAATAACTGAAAAAAAGCTTTTGGAAAACGCACGTACTTGATAATCTGAGTCATTTCCAGCACTGAATAATTTCGAGCATGAGGATATAACACTGATTCACAAATTTAAACTACGTAGATAGAAAATGAAAAGGTCATTATTTTCTGAAAATCCCCTATTTTCTTTCCATTATTTTTACAAAATATACCCGCTGATTCAAGTTTCTTTTTTTAATTTGAATATTTCAACGGTTATTAAATATAATGGTTGTTCACATTCAACAGTATTAATTCACTATTATACTGATGGTTCACTTTATTGCGCGATTTGAATATTACCAAGGTGCTTCAAGCAATTAACAAAACGAGGTTTCAGAACTATTTGATAATGAGTTTAAATTAAATTGCATTTCTGCTGCGCTATTTTTACTTCATTCTTGAAAAACAAAGCATAAATTAATTTCAAAATTCCCAGGATTTTTTTTAGCGACGAATTCGTTTTTTATTCATTCATTTCGAAACAATAAAAAAAAATTGGAGAAACGTGTGTTGACGAGGGTTACCCATATTCGCCTTCTTTCTTTTTGGTTATTTTTTTCGCCTCTCTTAAAAAAAAATTCTTGCTGTGAGGATTAGTAAAACAAAAAAATTGCTGGAAATTGTAAATGAGGAGATTCTGGGCCTAGACTTGCCTCTTGATGAGTTTATACTGTGCTGAACTTGGAGGCAGGGATTCATTTGCTGTATTTCTCTTTCAATTCCTTTCAAGATGCATCAAATTATTTGTTTTAATCCTTTTTTTCTTTCATATTTCCCAGAAATAATAACCAGATAAGGCCTCAGAAAATTCAACTTACAGAGGTTTCAGAAAAAAAGAATTTGAGTTAGGGAGGTTTTCAATGTATTGATTGTAAGGGAATTTGGACAAAAAAATTTGACTTAGGGAGGAATTTGACTTAAAGAGGCTTGACTTATCAAGGTTCACGTGTATGACATATTTGCACAGCACAAGCCGTGTGTCCCTTGATATTCTTCTTCCCTGACCAACTACAACTTAACAGGGTCGAAGGTGTACAATTGAGTCTAATGTTCCATATGGGGAGGGGGACTCCATAAAATGAAATATGTACAGTTGGACCTCTCAAAGTCGAATTTTCAATACGGGACCAGAAAAAAAATTGACATAGGGAGGTTTTGAGGTTATTATTTAGGGAGGTTTCTATTTATAGGGAAGCAAGCAATTTTTGTAGGAAACATAAAAGAATTCTTGCAGAAAATTGTAAATGGTGATTTTCTATATATATATAGGCATTGAAAATTAGTGCTTTCATGAGTTTACGGCATGCTGAACTTGGAAGCAGGGGTTCATTTGCCCACTTAGTCTGTCACTTACTTTTAAAACGCATCAACTTACTTGTTTTCTTGCTTTTATGTTTCATGTATAATAGCCAAACAGCAGCAGAAAATTTGACTTACAGTATAAATGTTTGAGAGAAAAAGACTTTGAGTTAGGGAGGTTTTTAATATTGTACATTGTTTTCAAGGGAATTCAGATGGGGATTTTGCAAAATTCAACTTATAGTGAGGTATTTGATTTAGGGAGGTTCAACTTCTAAAAGTTCAACTGTACCATAAATGCTCCCATAAACACTGTCCCCCAGCATTTATTTGAAATTTTAGTTTTGCCCCCCTGGCCTTTAATATATAAACTAAAATCTATTAGAGACTGGAAATTATTTTCAACAGTTGCAACTGTAAACCTGTGGAAAAGCAAAATGGGGAAAATAGGAAAAAAAAAAAGACTTTCCACTGATTTATCAAATTAAGACGGGGATGTGTAAGGAAAAGCTAAAGGAAGGGGTTTTTTGTTGGATTTTTAAAACTATAGATTGTGGAAGGGATCAATGAAATTGCCAAATTTTTTCAAAAACTGCTCTGTTTCTTGACCGGTGATAATATCTTCGATCTATGAAAAGGGGAACTTGGGGAAACTCTGGGTCGTACATTATTCTCTGGTAGTAGATAACATCTCAGTCGTAAATAACCTCAAAAATATCATATGACATGAGTATTCACAGTAGTGCAGTCAAATCTTTCTAATGCAAATCTCAAGGGATCCAGCAAAAAAATTATTTTAGGGAGGTTTCTCTGAATTGTTTCTCTTTCTGTCTTTCCTTTTATTGACGTGGCCATTTGTCTACTTATTTTTGTCATAAGCCATTCATTTTATTGCTAGAATCTTATTGAAACAAAGCCATTGGGCGGCCCTGGAAAAAATATTGGGTATGATTACAGATACTGTATATTATATTGAAATAGACTTGCAAGAAAAAGTGTTGTGTCTCTACCGTAGCTCAGATTTGACAATATAATTTTTGCGATCAAGAATTTTTTGTGACAAAAAAAAAAAAAATGCATTGCAGGAAGATTTACCATAGTAAGAATTCCCTGCATTTCTTTCTTTTCTTCCGTTTTATTTTTCTTCTTGAAAAAAAAGGATACATATTCTCTCCGAATTTTTTTTTTCCCCTCCATCATAGCAAATTTTTTGAAACAAGATTCCACTGCATTCATATATGTCTTTCCAATAATTTTGTTCTTTTTCTCCCGAAAAAAAAGGACGAGAGGAAGGCATATTTCTTCTCCCAAAAGACAAGTTTTCTATTCTCATGCATCTCCATGATTATTGCAACGCAAAAACCGGGGAAAAAGGGGGGGGGGGTTATGAGAAAATGAAGGGACAAGGCAATGAGGTGCTGAATATTTCTTTCGGGACTGTGTGAAGAGGGGGGGGGGGGGGGGGGGTGGCGCAGCGGGTCATTCGGCGGGCGGACATCACCTGCGGTCCGCCGCGCGGCCCCGGGACAGCGGGGGAATGATTTAGTAGTGTCTGGCGGGCTTCGACAAGTCGCTGATATACCGGTCTGGCTGCGCACCAGGCGGCCACCATCAGTAGACCGTCATCCCCAACATTTTATTTTTATTTTTTCGTCTTCTTCTTCTTTTCATCATCTTTATATTTCGTTTTAGTTTTTGTCTCTGCCATAGTTGCAGTGTACAAGTACAGAAGGACTACTTTGGAACGGAATTCATATATGTTTGAGACTGACCCAGAGCGTAGTAAGAAGGGGGAGGAAGTCTGAGAAATGGACAGGTAGGAAAATACATGCACAGAAGGAAAGAAAGGTGCATTGATTTGCAAGCAGGGGAGAGAGAGAGACGGACATAGAATGAAAGGTATATGCAAACATAAGTACAGTAAAATCAAACCTCTCTCAACCATTGGATGGCAGAGGGTTCCTGGTCATCCTGCAGCAAAGTTGGGATTGGGGGGGGGGGGGGGGCATTTCAGTTTGTCATCCCCAGTATATTCTTTTTTTTCGTCTTCTTCTTTTCATCATCTTTATATTTCGTTTTAGTTTTTGTCTCTGCCATAGCTGCAGTGTACAAGTACAGAAGGAATACTTTGGAACGGAATTCATATATGTTTGAGACTGACCCAGTAAGAAGGGGGAGGGAATCTGAGAAATGGACAGGTAGGAAAATACATGCACAGAAGGAAATAAAGGTGTATTGAATTGCAAGCAGGGAGAAAGAGAGACAGAGAGACAGAATAGAATGAAAGGTATATGCAAACATAAGTACAGTAAAATCAAACCTCTCTTGACCCTTGGATGGCAGAGGGTTCCTGGTCATCCTGCAGCAAAGTTGGAATTGGGGGGGGGGGGATAGTGCATTTCACTTTGATAAAAGGTCATTGAAATGTGCCTACATTGGGAAGGCCTAAGTTGGAAAAAATCTGGGGAAGAGTGAATCCTTTTGTATTCCAAAATCTCTAGTGCTTATCATATGACAGAAATTCCTGAAAAAAGCCACCCAGTGAGGAATTTTTTTTCAAATTTCTCTACAAAGGATTATAAAAGAATATTGCTCTTGTCTGAACTTAGGCCTTGGTGCAAAAATCAGATTTTTTTTATAATTGTCAGTGCTTACAGGCACAAAATGTTGCAAAAATATCCCAACTTTGCTGCTCAAGGGTTAAGTAAAATTTCAAGGAACCCGCAAAAAAAATTGACTTGAGGAGGTTTTGAGTAGAGGAAACAAGCATTTCTGTTGCAGGAAACATAGAAGAATTGCAGGAAGTTGTAAATGGTGATCTTCCTGCATATTGCTTTCTCTCTTTCCTGTGTCACAAAAATGATAGCCAAAAGGCTTCAGAAAATTTGAGTTATGGAGGTTTAAGTGGAAAAGCCTTGGAGTTGGAAAGGTTTTTTGTGCACTGTTCCAGAGGGGTATCAGACAGGGACTTGAAACAAATTTGAAATAGTGGGGTTTGAGTTATCAAGACTCAACTGTATAAAAAGTTGAGGCAAGTAAAATAAATTGGAAAAAAAGACAGGACCTCAGATATATACAGCAAGATAGAGGGATGGATCAAGGAGATGAATGAATGGGATTTTAACAGAAATAGAGAGCTAGAGAGAGAGACAGACAGACCCAGAGAGAAAGAGAGAAAAAGCATGAGGCAGACTAAGAGAGATATAGATAATGACAAGTTTAAAATGAGAGAGAATATGTGGAAGGACACAGAGAATCAAAGAGAATGGCAGGAAGAAAAGGACAAAACAGTTTTGCAAAATGTACATTACTGTACTGTACTTGTGTCTACCCTGGATTTATTTAAATTTTTATAAGCCAAGTCTCAATTGTTTAAATAAGCCCCAGCATCATTTTCCCAATGAACTCTCTGAATTTACAAACTTTGCCCCCCCCCCCTCCATGCACTTGTGAAACATTAGACTTTCCCACTAATATAAGAGTAGGAGTTAAATACCATTGGAAGGGAGTTCAACATTTTTATCAACAAAGAAAATATCAAGAGAGTTAAAATTAGCAAATCGTTGAATAGACGTCTATAGACTTGCAACTACGAAAAAGTTACGTAAATTTCCGATCTTAAAGACATTCAATAATTTTGTATAAAGAAATATGCTACACTGGCATGACGTTACCAAGTCCGTTTGGCATTTTCACCTTTTTCAAAACGACATTCGAACCTGAGATTCTTTGGATGCTTGGGCTGCTCCGAAAATGGCCTGAAAATATAATAATATACAAATGGGCTTCGAGGATAGAAAAAAAAATCACCAATGGGCGTCTGAACTCCGAAACATGCAGAATATATAGATCTTCATACAATTACAGTACATGGAAAATGTTTGTTGAGGAATCCCAAATGCTGAAATGATGCTTATTATCTTAGGAAAAAGCTCAACACAATCCACGAATTCCGGTTATAACTAAAGGTTGAATTAATTAGGTTTTTTTAAAGATAAATGTCAGGAAAATGGAGATTTTTCCCACCTGCTGTGTACAGCAATATAGAGGACTACTGCAATTTTTGTTTCTATCTTCTGTACTTATATTTGTGTCAAAATGGCAGATCCTACCTGGTCTTCTCTTGCAGAGTTATTTATTGAGTTTCAAATTTAGGAAATTCTTTTTATTCAATTTTTGGAGGTCTTCTTCAAATTTTTCTCCACACAGAAGAAATGATTGATGAGGCCCAAGATAAAATGTGATCTGATATGCAGACATTAATTCTGACATATCGAGTGACAAACTCTTTATTAGTGCGTACAAATAGAACCCGGAGATGCGTACATGAATAGAATTCTAGAATGAAAGAAACTTCAAACTAATCGGGATCTACAAACTAAAAATCTGACTCTCTGAAGTTGGGAAAAGAGCCATATTGAATCAAGTAAATACTGCATATGTCTCATTTATTTCAGCAGAAATGAGTCCAATCTCATATGACAATGTTGTGGGGCACAGACGGCATGTCCCACCAAACGAGTAAAATACGCGCAATTATTATGAATTAAAAACCAGAACTATTGGAATGCGGCAGTGGGAAATTACTTGAAAGCTCCTGCTGCTGCATATTGCGCAATCAAAAATCTTGTCTGTTTTTGCGACAACTGAATTATTATTACGTTTGCTATTCTTGAAGCATTTGGATGTGAGAAGAATTTGTCTTGTGCATTCTGAATTCTGTATTTTTACTCTGAGATTCACACTTGTGATTTTTCCAAATATTTTATCTCATTACTTCAAAATACAATTTACTTCTCTTTGAAGATTCTACCAAGAATCTTCCTGCCGTGCTCCCCGGCGGATTGTGCATTTTTACTCATTTATTTTATTCTTCTATTTATTTGAATTCTTTGTGGGCTTATTGCCCTACAAATGTGCCCCTTGCATAATCTTGGAAAAACTTGCAGGATCCCTGTATGTCTCACTGACTTCAATCAATAAACCATAGGGTGGCAGCAGCCTCCATTCCATCTCAGGGCAAAGTCAGATTTTTTTCCCCTTGGGCCTGCATTAAATTTTGCACAACTTTATGCAGTACCCCAGCCAGGTGGGGAAGGGCAAAGTTGGATTTTATGATCCCTATTTTCTTACGACTCTTTCAGGATTCAACCTGAAAGAACCATAACTGGAGATTGGACCCGAGGACCGAAAGTTCGAATTTAAATTAGAAACTTTCCCTCCTTACTATGTTCCGGTCCCCTAAAAGGGAGCCTTGAAGATTTCATTTTTTTGTTTCCAAGTGAAATTTTTCTGTGGAAAATTAAAACCTACCAGGATTTTTCCTGACTTTGCCCTCCACACACTTCTTTGGTTTTTTTAATGCCATTCCTTACTTCACCCAAAATCTGCACACAAAAAAAGTCCAACTTAGCTGCAGAAGAGTTAATTGACAGAGTGGTGTAATTAATGTTTCTCGGGGGTGGTTTAGCTCCTGAGAGAGGTAAACCTTCCAAGATGAATCTGGAGTTAATGAAAACGGTGTATCAGGGCTACTGCAGACCCAAGACACAAACCAAAGTCTATATGTTTGGTAGAACATTTTTCAGTACAGTATTTAAAACAAAACAAAATTGAAGTTCTGCTGTGGCATCCCATGAAAACAGTCATGGGTAAAAAAAATTTACAAGCTGTTCCCTGAATCACAAATCATAAACTGCTTAGTATTTTTTCCTCAACATGTTTGCGTGTTAAATATAGATTCTGTGTGTAACTTTATGTAAAAAGTGGAAAACTATATGCACTGGAATCAATCAAATTCTTATTATTTTGCAAGAGTTGCTGAATTGCAAAAATTTTTGTTTTTTGTTTATATGATTCAGCAGACTTGGAGCAATCGATTTTTGTGGATTCTTTGGGGGGGGGGGGGGGATCATGATGGAGTCATGATTGTTGAGGTCATGATGGAGTTGGGAATCATTAATTTCTTTTCAATGAAACTGTCTGTAAGTTTTGTTCTTCATTTAGCCAGCTGGTATACTGAATTCACATGAATATTCAAGATTCTAAAAAATAGAAAAGTTCTGGTACTATAAATTCCATTGGTGAAATAAACTTTTTTTAAGCAAGGAAAGCTATTAATCAAAAAATTCACTTCAGGTATATCATATACTCTTGAAATCATGACCTAACTTACCCCACCAGCAAAGAAACCCCCAGGATTTACCATTTGGAAATTAGATCTTTCAGGCAGTACCTCACTTCCTGGCAAGGTTGATATGCAGTACCTGCACGGATTGGCTGGCACTGACAAGCAGACAGAGACAGAAGAGTACTTGGTTTCTGTGATCCATTATTAAATCGAATTATTTTTTTCCTTACTCGCAGAGTTTCCGCATCTACAAAAGAGGTCTGCTCTGGAAAATTCCATTTTTTCTGACATGCATTTTCTTTTGTTTGCAGGGTGATAGCTGGTAAAAAATTGAGCGAGAAACTTTATACTTATTGCTTGTTTTTATATGAACCCTGAATCAAATACCGTAAATGTATCATGGATCCAAGATATAACTTGGCAAAAATATGCTTGTCAAGTCAAAAGAATCATTCTTCAAAGGGTTTTAAGCTGAATTCATGAGGATCAATGAAATCTGCATGCTGAAAACACAGTCAGACATGATTTGTAGGATTATACGAGTTCCAAAAATCCACCAGTATATGTAGAAAAAATTATTTTGAGAATGTTTTGAAATAATTTTGAGGTCATGGAAAAGTTAGCTGTCATTCTTTTTTTCTTTAAATGAAACTGTCTAATTTTTGTTCTTCATTTTTCAAGCTGGTATTCACATGAATATTCAATTGGTGATGATGATGAAAATAGAAAAGTTCGGTTTAAAATGATCTACTATTTTCCTCGTCACCCCTGTATATATGAAAAAAATGTCCCTCAAAATTATTGGAGTCGAAAAAGGTATTGAAGTGTTCTTTTTTCGTTAAATGAATCAATGCTTTCATGATTTGATTACTGGAATAATTCAGAGGAGATGCTGCAGCTTCAAGTTGATTCACCCTGTAGAAAAAAATTTTGAACGCATCAGGGTCCCTCAAAATTGATTATAGGGGGTATAAATGGTATAAAATGTAAAAATATAAATTAAAATGAATCAGCGCTTTCATGATTTGACATCGATTGAAAATTATAGACCTCATTCCTCCGTGCCCTGCACCAAGATTGACGATGCATATATATATCTGGAATTGAATGAACATATATATGCTCGATTTTCGTTTTTTTCTCTCAATATCTCTCTCCCTCTCTCTTCTCATTTTCTCGTTGAATCGAATCGGCTACATTCTCACAAAGTAACAGGAAATAAATCAAGTCGGAGATGCGTTTCGTTCCCGGCCGGGTATATCTTGGTCGGAGAATTTTTCATTTTGCTTCTCAGCGTATTTCTTTTTTATTTATTTTAATTTTCACGTCTGAAATGAATGTGAGAAAGAAAGAAAGAGAGAAAAAAAGGTGAAGTACACGTACGATACAATGAGGCGGCGGCGGCGACCCGGTGATATAATAGGCGTAGGTGGTAAGATATATTTGTCTGGTCCAGTGCGGTAAATTCCCGGCGTGTCTGAGGGCCTGATATGCAGGCCGGCGGGCGGCATGCCGCTCTGGCTGCCTTCACCCCTGTGGGGCGGCAGAATGAGCCGAATCAGCAGTGGGTGTCTGTATCAGTAGTGTTTTCTCCATTTTTTTTTTTTTGGGACGGACTGCTGTGGACCAGCAAATTTCTGTAACAGTTTTTGTGGACTGGCAAATTTCTATAAAAGGTTTTGCTGACCAGCAAATTTCCCAAACATTTTCTGTGGACCAGTAAAGTTTCATGAAATTTTTGTGGACTCAAAGGTTTTGCTTGAAAATTGAAAGACTTTTATGGCAGG
>CAJPEX010004370.1:9203-22246 GCA_905338405.1 Notodromas monacha | reverse complement strand
TTCAAAAGCGTCACAGAAAAACGTTTTTGACTAGGTTAAAAACGCTTTTAAAAGCGTCAGACTCTGACGCTTTCAAAAGCGTCAACTAAAAACGTTTTTTACCCCATCCTTACCGCGTCAGGAAAACAGATCCCTACTTGCATCCAAAACCGTTTGGCCACCACCTGAAACGGCCAGGATACGCGTAAAAATAGCCACTATCTCAGGCGGCAATCTGAAATTTTTGCTGGGTTCGTTTTCATGAAAATGAACCGTGTGATGAATAAACATTTTTATGAGAGCAAAATTAAAATCACGTAATTAGTCGCGCAAATTTATTGTATACCCATCACGTCAAAATAAACAAGTCGATCGTATCAATCCTTTGCATAACTTTCAAATTTCAGTTTAGCAGAAGAAATATTATGCAAAGCATTGTCAAATTTCTGAAAAATCCTCTCACACATAAGAAAATGCGTACTTCCGGTCGAATTCTTCATTTAATAGGTACAGTAGTTCAAACTGCTCTTGTTTGTCGAGATTTCTGTCCGATTTTTTAATACTTCACCGCCTGTTTGAGAAAAATGATCTTTAAAGGTTTACCGCGTGTGAGACGAATTTGTAAAATAATTTAAAATGAGTTACGGTTTTGAATGGATATTTTCATTCTTTTTTGGATGGATTTAACCGGTTTCCATAGATATGGGACATTTTGCGCATACCGTCTATTCAAATACTCGGGAATTCACAGAGGATTATGCTCAAAACAGAAAGAACGACGTCATCCTCATTTTAAAATTTCAGAAAACCATGGAATCAATAATGACATTCTCTATTCTGATTTCTGACAGATGTTTCCAAGTCCATTGTCCATGTCAAATACGGAAAAGCGCCGAAATTTTTCAGCTCAAATTATTCCCGTAACTTCTACTCCATCCACCTGATTCCTGTGCCAATTTTCTACTTCTGCAAAAAGCCACCTGATATGATCTGGGAACCACCTGCCAGGTCCCCAGCATGTACCCCCCGCGGTACCCATATACTATATCAAGGGAAGAGCCAATTTTTTGAATATTTTCGAAGAGAATTGTTGCTTCCGAGCGATATGAAAATAGGTTCTTGGATTATATAATGCCATCTAGGAAAATATATGCCTTTATAGTGTTAATACATTATAAAGATACATTTCTGAGATACAGTATATTGCAGATGTCTTCTGCACAACTTTTTGACTGACCACATTAATCATTATTGCAAAAGGGCGTTGGAATGAGCCAAGGAAGTGATAACATACATTGTTGCTACTGTAAAGTATTATGTATTGTCACCAAGTAATATTCAGCAATTTCCAGCAACATACATATAATCCTGCCTATTTTGGTGTCCAGCATCCCAGAACACCCTGCATCACAATTTGTTGCTCTGAAGCAGACAAGGTCATTGTGCACGCAATAAACTGTCTGGCGGTTTGCAGTCATTTCCCTTGTACCCTTTTCTGGCATCCCTGTTTTGGTTGCGCAGTTGCGTCTGGCTTTACTCAAATCTATACAGGTAATATGTGCTGCATATGTACAAATATTTCATTGTTGGTCTGGCATTGGTTGCTCTCATATGAAATTGAAAAGTCTTATTCATTTTCAAA
Organism: Notodromas monacha; assembly: GCA_905338405.1. Taxonomy (NCBI): domain Eukaryota; kingdom Metazoa; phylum Arthropoda; class Ostracoda; order Podocopida; family Cyprididae; genus Notodromas; species Notodromas monacha. Next base: position 20,625 of record CAJPEX010004370.1, on the reverse strand, counting down.
CCCCTGCCATAAGCACAAAATCTTCTTGACAAAAAGTTATCCTTGAGAGTTCAATTACTTTAGGGTAATTGACTTCAAGAAAAGACATTTTCTCAGGGCAAAAGGATCTTTTGTAAAAACTCTCAAAATTTATGATAACTATGTATGCATTTCAAAATTGTTTTTAAAATACTGACCAGTTTATTGAATTTCTTTAAGCACAATGAAAAATTCATGAATAAATAACCAAAAACACTTGTAGAAAATTTCAATTGGAGATAACTTCTCTTATTCAGAGCAACGTATACTGTATTTGTAGGAAGAAAAAAACATGATCTTTCCTATGATTTATAATTTTTGGGGGCAAAAAGCACCGCATGATTGAATTTGTAATTCCCTTCTTTTTTCATGCCCGAAAAAAGAAATGTGAAATCCGCGTCATATTCATTTGTCATCTCGCTTCACTGTCTGCCGATTTGTCTTTTTAATTTATTTCCGCGTTGTTCCCGGATGAGCTCTGTTGATCCGGAAGTCATTCCTCTCTTCATCCGGTGCATATGAGGACAACCGAATAATAATAAATAAAAAAGAGTAGGTCATGTACCTTCTCGGTACCCCGCTCTTGTTGACGACCGAGTACTGCCTGGGGAACACTGTCGCGGAAATTCCGTGCCACGACATGGCCCTCGTCGCGCTGATCCTTCTCGACGCATTATTCTCCCCGTCATCGACACGACACGCAGGAGTCGTCATCGACGTCGACGAGAAATGAACCCGAGCTCGTTCCTCGTCGTCGTCTTCGTCGTCGTCGTCGTCGGCAGGTGAGGATTCCTCACTGTCGTCGGGATGCCGACGTCGATGATGATGATGCAGTTTTTGTTGTTCCACGTCCAAGACGCCGCCGCCGCCGTCGACAGGCGACGCAGGCATGGACGCCGTCGCTGTCGGTGACGGCGTCGACAAGCAGCACTTGGTGGACGTGGACGACGCGTGTCGCTGACGCGGTTTGCACGGTGTCGTCAGCCAATGCGTCGCGAATGCCGCGGAAGAGTTCAACGTGGACGACACTAATTTCGACAGGGTTTTGACCGAGTCTGCGTCGTCACGGGTGACGACGCATTCCGAGGCTCGACGCGGCGGTCGACAGATGCTCGGCATTCGCGAGAATGGCTGTTTGTTTTTTCGATACTTTTTTCTAACCCACTCACATGAGGCGCACTTTTGATTCCTATAGTACTTTCACATAAAATCTAAAAAAAAAATTGTTTCTTCCCATGACTATAACGCTATTAACCATTACGCAAATTATTTTTAGACCCTTCAAGCAGGGCAAATACCTGTATTTTTGCAAAATTTATCGTCAGGGATGCAAGAACACGGAATAATACAGCAGACAGTGTTCCCAACAACTGTAAAATTTCTGTAGAAGTTTTTGCAGACCTGCAAATTGACAAAATAAAACGCTCTGCCGCCAGGCAATGTTTCATAAAATTTGTGCAGACTCAAAAAGGTTTTGCTTGATATAAAGACCTGACGTCAGGTATTTGAAAAGGTTCTGCTTTATTGAAAAAAATTAAGTTGGGAAGCAATGAAGGAACCGAAGATTGTCTTCAAAAAATTAAAAAGGTGGGCTTGAAGGAAGTTTTTCCAGATGAAGGAAAATGATTTATTTCAGCAGGCTTAAATTTGTCTGAAGCTTTATTAAGAGAAAAGGCAACTTGTATTTATCATCAGATAGTTCCAACTGCACTTGTCTTTCCACAGTTTCAGATGAAGATAACTGCCTTTACTGCTGCTTTCGAAAAATGTATTATGTTGCAGAAAATATCCCTCAGACCAAAAAAAAAAAAAAGAATACTTATGTGGACCAGCAATAAGGTCTGCAAACCACAGGTTGGGGAACACAGAGCCAAAATCTGAGAATTTTCAGACTGTCAATCTTCAGACTCCCACAGATTTCTTTTCAATGAAATTAACATCAGAAAATATTTTTCTTTACATTCTCATCTTCCCTCAGGATGAATAAGGGAAGTCGTTAATAATGGATACAAATCCACCAAGAATTCTCAGAGCTTGGTGAGTCAATTCAAGCAAAATTTGTATGACCTTAAAAAAGCAAAAAAATTCCCGCCAACAAAAAATAATTTTTTAATGGAAAGAACACCCGTTGCTCAAGGGTCAAATGAACACAGCTGATCTACAACATGGACTTGCTATTTCTGATGTTTATGTTTTACTAGGCTAAAGATTTTGACATTTACATGGCAATTTCCCACTGAAACATCCAAACAGTGAAACAATGTTTGTACAGTTTTTGCACTAACTCAGAAAAGCTGGTGTTCTCATCAATGAATGTGTATATAAAGCAGTGTTCAACGAATGGTATGCGGATCAGCGTAGGTTCGCAGAAGCTTTTTGCCAGTCTGCAGGAAATTTTCTGCTGCATAATACATTACTTGAAGTCGCAATAAACTCTTATTTTTATCTGAAATGTTGGAAAGACCATGGGAGTTGCAATTATCTGATGAAAAAGTATAAGTTAGCTTTTCTCCTAAAAAAAAAATTTTGGACAAATTTCCACCTGCTGAAATATGTAATTCATTCTATGTTTTTTCACTTTGAGAAACCTTTCTCCAAGCCCAACTTTCTTTTTTTTTTTTAAAGAAATTGCACTTTATAGCTGAATTATTGGTTCTTAATCACATTTGAAAAGAAAAAGACACTTTTTAAATGCCTGTCATAGAGTCTTGCAAGCATCACTTTTTTGGGTCCTTATAAACATTTCATGAAACTTTGCCAGTCTGCATAATATTTTTTGGAAATTTGCCAGTCCACGAAACATTTTATGGAAATTTGCTGGTCCACAGACCCAAAAAGGTTGCAATTAAATGCACATTAAATTTAAAAAAATCTCAAATCTAAGAATCTTGTTTATTGAATTATAGTTAAATAGTCCAAAAATGTATTTCTTCTGCTCAGCACTGATGTCACAATGTCAAAATCTCGCCCGTTAAACCTCTTTGAAAACGTTCAATATAAATTTTAATTTTTACTCTGATGCTTTTGCGTCATCAAAAACTTCAGTGGGGATTTCTTTTATTTGTATTTCTGGTCTAATTTCTTTCTAAAATCTTGTTCTTGTTGGGCAAGCTTGTAATTTGATATGTTATATAATTATCCTAGAAGACGGGAATCATTCCTTCCTCCTCAAAATTGCAGTGACAGGAACATCCTGGCATGGTAGCTTCCTTGATGATATGCTTTTCGACTTGATTAAGGAGTAAAAACCATTGAAGGTTAAATGTAATTAGTAGTATATAAGAAGCTCATCTTGCAATATCAGTTATCTGTTGTGATTTGTTATTTGCTTATTCCAAACTTATCCTGCAAGCTGAGGTCATTGATAAGTTGCTTATTTGGATTTATTCTGCGTCAAATACATTTATCCCTTTAAACTAGGAAATTCCTATAAGGAATTCCAGGCCCTGTCGTGGACTGATTGTTGTGTCTCATTACTCTTGACACTCAACATCAACTTATATTGTGGTGACATTTGTCCCCAATAGCTCTGAATGATGAAAAAGTTCCTCAGCAAATGTCAGACCTGGCATATTGTTTGGAGACAAATTCTTGGGACGATAAAGTTCTGCTATTGAAATGTATACGGTATTCGCATGAGCGATTCGCAGAATGCTTTTTGTTGCAAACAGATGTCACTTTAATAAACTATTGCACCACTTTTTCGCATTGCAAAATAAAAAAAGATAAAGGAGTAGAACCATCGTCATTTCACAGAAAAGTCAAGGTATCCGCGCTCGCCCGCGACGTTCCACGGAAACGGACTGTTGCAAGAAACCGTTTCGCGCTCCAGAGTCTGTTCTTCTCTTGGTCCCATTTCCTCCCCTTCTTCCCCATTGCATCTTCTGTGCAAATTTTCGCTATTTTTTGCGTGCACTTTTCCAGTCTATCTCTCTCTCTCTCTCTCTCCCTTTTTTTCCCCTGCATCTCGGCTGCCCGCACGCACAAGGGAGACAGCGAGTGTTGAAGCCACCTGCCAAAACCTTTCCTCGGTTGATTTTCTGCGGTAACGGCGAGCGCACCAACACTCGTATTTCAGCTTGCCCTCGTTCGACCGTAAGGGGTTCTTTTGGATTTGTATATATATATGTATATCTTGAGGGACCGAGAAGGAAAGAACCAAGTGCTTTGTCTCGGCGATTCCAATTCAAAGTCTGTTTTTTTTTGGCTGAATTTTCCGTCTGATTGAAGCTGAGTTTTGCAGGCGAGATGAGAAATTCGGCGAAGAAGTGGAAATTAATTGGCTGCGCGTAGATTTACGGATCCTGGATTGAATTGACAGTCAATACAAGGTGGGTTGTTGATTACCAATGCAAATGCAATCGCACAATTGCAATCGAAATTTGCTTTGAAAAAATATTTTCCCAATCGCAAGAAACACTTGAGCTCACAAGGGTTTGCGTCAAGAGTAAGTGGTATAGGAATTCAGAATTTTAGAAATGAAAAACAATTTTTCTCGAGGCTGCAACAGCAGAGGTGAGTTCAACCCACTTCTTCGAGTTGTTATCATTCTGCACACAATGAAACCATGTAAGTCTCAAATGCTTCAAAGAACTTGCAGTTCTTGACTTTGGAAAGCTTGAGTCTCAACTCTCAAGTAGAGTAGAAATGTAAAAAGGGTTTCAGGAAAACCATCCTTCAAGGACCGTGGAAAGTCCACCAATTGAAATGGCATTTAGGATTATGGAGTCAAGTTTCCAATTCTAGAAATTTATCATTCCTCAGAAGATGCAATTTAAAAACCTCCAAAGTCAGAGGAAATTCACTTCTGGGGTTTTGTGAATTTTGATGCCACGGATTCATTTCAACACCGGTCCTTTCATCGTCAGGCGGCTTTGAACTGTGTAATGGTTTTTTTTTAAACATTTATTTCCAGACATCTCTTCAAAATATTAGAAGCGTTTTAAAAATTAAAATCGCCTTTCGTAACAAGCGCAGAATCAAGGCAAATTTTCTTTTCCAATGCGTAGGAAAAAGGATAGCGGAAACAATGGCACAATTTGAGCTTAGCAACGTCAGCAGTAATAGTCTCGAAATTGCAGGCTTATGAGCGATCGATTTATGTTCTCCTAAAAAGCTCTGTACAACTCTTCGATTTTTTCTGTCGTAGTTCTACATAAATATTCTTCCTTACTTTTCCAGGATAACGATAAGAAAGTGTCATCTCAACCGAATTAAAAATTCCAAGGGTTTTCTTCTAAATACAAATAATAACGAAGACTTCTTTTGCAAAGCCGAAATTCCAAGTGTAAGCGTGAAATAAAATGCCTGAAAATTAATCGAAGTTGAGCGTTCATATCTTTGAATATAACTTGCACGACGAGGTATAGAATGTGCAGAGTGCTGTAAGTTGTTCCTTAATCTTTTCTATAGAACGTTTTCAAAGTTGATAAAATAATTGCTCAAGGAGCAAATGAATTTTTCCCTGTGAGTCGAAAAGAATAAAGAAGCTGGCGTGATGAAAAACTTTCACAGTTGACAAAATTTTTCATGTGCAAGTATTGTACAAGCATCTTAAGATCTAAAAAAAAAAAGTGAATGCAGAAGCATTTTTACTAAAATTCCATAAGAAAGTAATTCTACTGTATAGGAAACATTCTTCAAACCTTTTCGCCTCAAAAAAAAATTTGCATTGAACACACGCAAAAAATATCAGAAGAAGATCACTGATGCAGAAAAATGTATCACATATACGACTCCTGCAAAATGAAAAAAGTCAAACTGGTCTAAATACAGTACTTGACATTTCAATCCTTAATTCAGTATCGGTTATGATGTGAGACACGTCCCTCATTGAGTCATAGGACGCTCTTATCTAAAAAATTTTACTTTGACTTGTTTCTTGTCACGTGTTTCATTAAAAAACAATTTAAAAAGTTGTTCCTCAACAGACGACGAATAATTTGATCATTGTAAAACACGCTGCATTTTTTAATTAGAAAAATGTATATAGAAAGAAATAAAGCTTACATTGAAAATTGGCTATATGTCTGTGATCTTCAAAGAAAAGTTTTTAAACTGGAATATTTCCTTTCATCGTGACAGGCAAGTTTGCCACAAACAATTTTTAAAATGGTATATTGACAGAAACAATCTTGTACCTGATATAGGATCTCAAGATTCTATCATCACGTCTTAGATTTGATGGTGAGTTGAATGAAGGATCAATTCTGATTCATGAAACTTCTAGTCAGGTATAGATGATTCACATGGTAATTAATTCAACAATGGAAAAATCGACGTCATTTTAATACGAAAGAGAACGGGGTTACACCAAGGTACCATGTTTACTTTATTTCGAATTGTATGATATATTAAGTGCAAATAAAATCAAAACTCCTTTAATCCCGAGTGCATTAAATTGAATCGCAGAGAATTCCAAATACAGTATGTTGCGTTGAAATTTCTTTGAGACACACCCATCACACACACAAAAAATACCATTAAATTCGATACAAGTACGGATATCACCTCACTTCGAGGTTGATATCGTATATTATGAATAATTTCCAATTGCTTCATACCTTTTCCATTTCCTGTTCTCGCGTATTTCCGAAACACCCTCGTTTAATTGAGCGGCAATAATTTCGCCGCTGCGCCGCGCAGTTAATTTATGTCCCTGCCGCAAAACGGAGTAACCTTCATTCCCTTACGACATGAAGGTTCGTATTGTAAACAAGGCGTTCGAGTTGCGACTTGACTTGCATTTTTCATGCAAGTTTTCAAACTTTAATGATTCCCCCCCCCCCCCACTTTTCTGCTGCCCTGGCTTCGCGAAAAACCGGGTCGAGGGTTGCGAAAGGCTGCAGCTGAACCTTTTGTTTAACGTAGAGCCTGTCCTTGAGAAAACACGGGCTTATTTCTCATTACTTTGCGCCAAAATCACTCAATCATCAATCCGCCAGAGTTTTCCAGCAGAAAAGGCTCCAGAACCTTTACCATTTATATGCTAAATGCAAAAGGTAAACTTTTTGTACTGTTACACAACGGCCTTCCGTTGACAGTTGTGTATTTTTCTTTTCTGGCAAAAAAGGTTTTCTCTTTGGTTTCAGCAGGCGTATTGTGGAGTTTGCAATCAGCTTTTCTGCAAAATTATTTTCTACATGAAGAATCATGTTTTGTGCGATTAGGGTATCCTTTTAGAAATCTTGAGACTGAATGCTTTCATTGGGGACCCACCAACGCCAGTGTGATGATTACCTCGTTAATCAAGGCTAGAGTAAATTGGGTAGGAAAATTACCCAAGGACAAACCTAGAAAATGGTTGAAAAGCTGGGAAAATTCCAGAACCTTCTTTTAAGGCTTTCTGTCCTCAAAGTTTTCTTTGACTTAGATTTTGGTGGCCAATCCCAGGCCTCTAAAAATTGCCTGATCTCCAGTCAGAGTGCTGGATTGTCAAGGCCAGTAAAAATACTTAATAAAAACTCCTTTTATTTCCCATTTCATTGTATGTCAGAGCCCAGCTGTTGTGCAATGAAAAGTCTGTTACTAATTTGAGCTTGTTGAGAGGTTTTTCCTGTTCATTAATAACTTGTGTGACTAGTTCAAATCTTTGCCTTTGTTGGGATAATCATATGAAATACAGTTCAAAGTTAAAGTAGAGATTCTACCAAGAATCCCCAGCATTGTCCCAGGCTGATTCTGTGTCTCTATTTCTAATTTTCTTACTGATCTACAGCCAGTATTTTCACCCTTTTGTTGTAGTGACAGTTGTCCCCAACAGTTTTCTAGACGGGCTTGCCTGAGTCTGAAAATATTCGACCATTCATCAGGCTAAACCCAGCAACAACAGTTTATCCAAAAAAACTTCCATTTTAATTTATTTTTTGCATAAAACATTGTCCATGAAGGTTCATTTTGGTAGTGTCTGCACTAACAGGAAAAGTTCAAGAGATTGTCAGACTTGGGCATTGTTTTTGCTCATCAGGTTTTTCCTGGTTTTTGCTTTGAATATACTAGAGGAAAGAAATCCAAGGTCTTGACTCTTGACCAATGAGAGGTTCTGCTGTTCCATCAGAAAATATGATTGACAACCTTTGCCAACCATGTTTCTTAAAATGAGGATATGCCGGTGATACATGCTTATACAATGAGGACAAGGGCAAAATATTGAAATAAATATTTTCTGTGAAGACCTTGCAATACTGTTCTGAACAGCACTTTTTCAAGATTACAGTGGCCCCCTGCCTAACAGACCTCCCATGTAAGGGATTTTCGCCAAACAGACCAGCTCTGCAAGCAGTTTTTCCTCCCGCCCAACAGACAAAATCCGCCAAACAGGCTTCTTTTGGTTTAAAATTAGTGTNCTGCAAGCAGTTTTTCCTCCCGCCCAACAGACAAAATCCGCCAAACAGGCTTCTTTTGGTTTAAAATTAGTGTTGAAAATTGAAATTTTTAATTTTTTATGTAATTGAATTCGTGTAAAGGACTTTTCGTCTGACAGACTTGTCCCTTGCACGAATCAAGTCCATTAGACGGGGGTTGACTGTACATGGAAGCAAAAACTTCTGGGGGGAAATTCCAACAGAATACGCAAAAATTCCATCGTTTGCAACATAAAGATGAAACAAATTTGAGGGACGAATCCTAAAATTGAATTTGGACAAATCAAACATGAACCATTGTGTGCTGTTTTAAATTTTTTCTGATCCCCATGTTTACTATATAACTGGCTACTTCAATTTGAGCCTTGGTGAATATTTTATTCATTCATAGGTCTGAAAAACGCACAAATATTTGTCAAACTGAATGCGTTCAAGGGATGACAAGCACTTATTGAAGAAAATTTGCACAAAATATGAGCATGAATAAAATTTTTTTAAAGCTGCAAATGGTACCCAAGTAGTGTATGCGGTTACATGATTATGGCAACTCCTGGTTATATGGACCTTTGAATCGAATTTGAGGAGTTAATTTATTCGTAATTTTTTGTACTGAGGTTCTTTGTAACGAAACGTGACTTCGATTTGAAAAATGTATACGGTATTCTTCTCGGAAAAAAATGAGAACGATCGGATTCATGCACTTCAGGATATGCTCTCTGCATATTTGATTCCTGTGTACGGTAAAAGCCTGGAAACCCCCAACCTCCCCTACCCTCCTGGAGGGGGGGGGGTAGGTGACCTCATTTTTGCGTCCTGCACATAAGGTGAAGTTGGCACTTTGCGTGGGACGATAAGTGAAGCAAGCTTCTATGTCTCCTATTCAATGTTCTCATCATCATACTACATTTCATGCATGCAAGTTGCATCCTTATTTTTTTAGTCCATCTTTCTTTTGGATGCGGCTCATGCAATAAGGGTTGGTACATAAGTTTTGAGACTTTTTCAGAATATATTCAACAGAGTTAGAAGGATTCCATAAAAACAATGTTTACCCCCATAGCTCAATCAATTGGCAAAAATTCAGTGTGGTTCAACATACTCTCCACTTTTTTCAATGCATTTTTTCATGTAATAAATCCAATGATTGAAACCGTGACTGATATTTTTTCTTTGTAATCAGGGAGGGTCAGAAACAGTATGCATTTACTGTTGCAAAAATTATAGAGCTTCCTTAAATTTGACACGCCAAAATCAGAGAACCTGAATTATCAGTAAAACTCTTCTTTCATTCCATCTCTGTGAGAATCTTGGAAGACCTTGGTTCTCAAGATTCTTTTCTGAGCCTTCAAGGCTGTATTTTATTGCTGAAATCCTGTTGCTGTATTTTGTCCTTGAAGGACAGTTTTCCTGTTTCCCAAAATTGGCAAAATTCATTCATTCCAATTTGAGCATTTGCGTGTGTTGTTCTGTTGTTGACTCATGCAAAAATCAACATCTTTCAAACTTGTGCAAAAACCTCAAAGTACAACAACTTAATAATAGGGTGGATTCCACCCTGGTCATAGCCCGACCAAATTCTCGTGTTTTATTTACAAAATCAGCCTATTTTTCTTAAACTTAATTTCAATCTTTATTTGTTGAGGATTTATTCCTCACATTTACATCAGTTGTGCAATTTTACATTTAGGGATGTATTTTCTTCTCTTTTAATATCCATGTGCAGCTTATTTGTAGGTTTTACATTCTGATGGGATACATCAGTTTTACATTCTGATCTGAGTTTGAATGAATGTGGGTTGGGACAGGATAGGTTTGAATATGGAAACATTACTTGAACCTTGTGAACACTGAAAAGCAAAAACTAGAGCTTGCTGTTCAATTCAATTCAATTCAGAACAGTATCAAACATTTGAGTTCTGTTAGCTGATTATAGGAAACCTTGTGAATATTCTGGCTGCCCCCAACAGTGAAGAATAACCCAAAGGGATTGATTTTGAGTACAGGAAAAGTCTCATTTCCGCCATTGAAGAGCAGCTTATTTAACTGAAGGATCTCAATTTTCAGGACTATTTTCATCGTTGGAATTTTCGCATGAAAAAATACATTGAATTCGGTGGAGAGTATAGTATAGAACAGCCCTGAAAATTTGCCAAATAATAGCTGGGTTATTTGCAATGTAAACATTTTTTGGAATTGTTGAAACCCCGTTCAATAAATTTCGAAAAAGTCCCAAAACTTACGAAATAACCCTCGTCGTTTTGTATCTTCTTTTCATTTTTCCTAATCTACGCCTATATTTAATGTGTGACATGGAGGAGGACCCCGTGATGATGTTACATCTTCTCCTCTTTTTTCTATCCCCATCTCGGTTATCAGTGGTTCTAATGTGTGGGGTTTCTTCCGTATTGCCTCCATTATTACGAGGTAATCTGAAAAGATCGTGTTCCATTCAAAGGAAGAACGTAATACGAGATCAATCACCGTTCTCTCAGATTTGGTATATGTAGGAAAAACTGATGCCGTACTGTATAAAAACTGGGCTTGAAGAAGCCTGATTCAATTAGAAACGTGGCAATCAACTGGATGGAATTACTGATGGCGTATTCTTTACTACTTTTTCCAGCATCCTGGCCTTCATTTTATCCCAAAATAATAGTCTTGCTTTCATTTATTTCCCTCTGGAAACCCGTGGAAGATGCAGGTAATACTAAAAAACAGTCTAAATATAGAAATGTAATTGCATTTGGTCAGCGAAATAAATTCACTAGTTTTAATGATTGAGATCCGACACAAATGGAATATTCTTGGAATTTAAAGCAAAAAAGCGTATAAAAGGCATCAAGGAAAAATTCAAAAGAATACTATATGTGAAAATCTGCGGTGCGTCTTTTATTTCAAAGAAATTATTTTTCACTGCCTTAATGATGCTCGCTGTGATCATTATCAGTTTCTCTTAACTTGAATTGAAATGAAAGCCAAACCTTCAATTGAAATTACGTATTTTGAAATATTCTAGCGTTTAGGGAAAACTTTGGAATTTT
>CAJPEX010004369.1:0-22250 GCA_905338405.1 Notodromas monacha | reverse complement strand
TGATTCTGAATAAAACTTGTATTGTCAAGAAAGTCTGTCTGTTATTTCGAAAGTCTCGCGTTGCCAGCACTTCGCCTCTCCGCAAATCAAGGAGTAAAGAACTCCAAGAGGAAAGACACTCTTTTACATTCCCAATAGTTTTATCTTTTAGTTATTCTAAATTAAAAATAAGCTAAATAGGATAACAGTATAGTTATGTGATACTTACTCATTCTCTCCACACTTCAAGAACACATTGCCCAATAATATTCAAAGTAAGGAATTAAGGAAATGAACTCCTGTAGATTAACTATATCAAATTATTCTTTTATGTCATACTCAAAATCTAAGAAACATCATCAGATGCAAGAAAATTCAATGAAGAATAACATGAATGAAGAATCATAACTTAGACTATTCTGATAGTGAAAGATTCAAACCATCATGCACAAAAGCTGGAAGTTCTTTCAGTAGAAGACAGATTTAATCCAACTTGTCATTATTCAAAATCCTTACAGCCTCCAAGAGAGTGGAAAGATGTACAACTGAAAACGAACAATTCTTGTATTCTTCTCAGATGAGTCTTCATCAGGCAACCATTCATCACCTGTGTGGACTGATGCACCTGAGAAGTCAAGGCCCAGAAGCAGAAAATCAACAACATGTGAAGAGAGCCTGCAGAAGTTGTACCATGTTTCATATCTCTGAATTATGTTGATTGCAAGCATACCTCATGAAAAGTTGAAGACTCAAGCAGTACAGTGAGACCCAGAACATTTTACATTGAAGATCTGAAGAAATTGGATCATTCAAACTCAGTATCTCAACCCAGGCGTTATGAAGTATTTCAACTGCAAATCATGTAACAAACAATGCATGAGCTAAGAGAGTATTCAAGTAATGAATCTATTTGCTTTAAAATATCCCTCTTTGTTGAGCAATGTCCAACTTTTACAATAATAGCTCTTTGCTGATAATCATCATGCAATATGTTACTTTTAATCCTTCCAAAAATGCATTCCAGAGCAGAGTGATAACCTAAAACATCTCATACAAATAACCATCAAGTGAGACTAAAGATTCATCGCACTACAACAGCAGAGAATTGAACTTCTGAATTCAACTTGGGAAAACTTACATTCTGGCAATTCAACAGTATGAAATCTGAAATCAAAGGCCAGTACATTTCAAAAACACAAATATAAGCATCTCACTCTGATTGTATCCACGGATTTTTACTGATCAAAATACTGACATAGTTTCATTTTATTATGAAGTTGTTTAAAGTTTGTTATGATGCATCTCAGTCTTAGAAATCATAACAGAAGTAACATTACCTCAACTTGATCAAAGTTAGGCTGAAATAAAATACTATCTATAACATCCATGGGGAAAATGATTCAAAGCAGACCAGCAATTATTAAAATCATATCAATATTCCAAAACAAGAGTTTCAAAAGAAATAATTTGGACAGTGCAACCAAAGAAGTTCATTTGTTGAATCTTGAGAACCAAATTTGAAGTTAATTAGTGAATCAAACAAATTTCAATATGGTTTCATATGTTGACATGAAAGCTTGCTTTATACAAATGAGTTCAGAAAACTAAACTTATTGATTTGTTCTTGTGACAAGTACAATGACATTCAAATTAAACAAATACTTGCTAAGAAACATAACATAGTGAAACATTGTAGCCACATGACTGATCACAGAATCAAATCTATCATAAAGAAAAACTGGAAACTAAAGCTGTGTCATCAAGTTGAAGTTATATGAACAACTAAATTAGCATAAAGTCAAATGCAATCAAAGCTTTTGAAGTTTTGCATCCACCATCCAGTCAATTATGCTTTATTCAATTAATTTCGCCATACATGAAAAAAATTCTGAATCTTCAAAATACAAAATTATTCCAGGACTAACACAATTTGAGTAATTACAAAGAAAAAGCCCTTCAACAGTTGAGAATAGAATATCAGATGACAAACATCTTCTTTGAAGCATACATAAACATCAAAACAGTTTCTATCTTCATTCCATCAAGAAAGAACAGCAGTCATAAAACTCTCAGTTCCATATGCTGCCTCAATCTAAAACAATGTACCATTTAGAAACCAAAGCAATTACCATTTGAGAACACAATTCCAAACTTACAATTTTACTTCAAAGAACCTACAAATGTAATGGAAATGAATTAAATGCTCCTCAGGTCTACATACATTGTGTTATGGTAAGATGAAACAACACTTCATAAATCAATCCAATCAGTTTGTCTGCAAAATAATACCAAACAAACTGAAACTATGCATGACAGGTCAATGGCTCTTTCTATGCTCATTCATACCTGCATTCTAATTGTTCTTCTTGTTTGCTGTCATATCACTGCCATGAATAATACTTTTGTACTACTATAGCCTCTGATGATTTTCATTGAATGTTTTAGCCAGATTCAGCATCTTGTACAATGATGTACTATTTCATTTATTTGAATTCTCAACAGAGCCTTTGTCTCATATATGCTTCCTTGGTGGACTGACATCAATCATGTCTATCCTCTTCAACATGCTGTGCAACTCCGCAAGCCATGCAAAACAATGGAAGGTGATCAATGGCAGTCCTGACAAATTGTGCCTGCAACATATCTAGCTGTCTACCTGGAATCCTGATTGTTTGGTGATTCTTTTGTGCTTAATGCTTTCAAAGCAATGTCCTTTGCTACCATTTTCTATACTTTTATCTTTTGCTACCATTGCAAACCCTTTCTTAAAAACTTTTATTTGAAAAGTTCCTTGAAAAGTTCCCTAGCCTATCCTTGCTTCCAAAGCCTCCGTTAAACATCACCAACAATCAAAGAATGATATTTATTTGAAATCAATCAATCATGCTCTTAACATTTAAAATTATCATTATGCGCAATCCAATGTGACATGTTGACAACCAACATATGCAGCATTGAAAATGTTCACGCTTTTCAACGATTCAAAAACGCTCACGCTTTTTGACAACACAGAAAAATGCTCACGCTTTTTGACGATTCAAAAATGCTCACGCTTTTTGTTTATGACAACAACCTCAAAAAATGCTCATGACGACTACGCTTTCACGTTTGACTTTGTAGAAACAAAATACAAATGATTAGAAACCAGGTATCTGAAATACGGCAAATGCTATCACCTGCAACGCATGAAACAGATCATTGATCCAAAATTCAGTTGAGCCACTGGGCTTCATTCCAAAACCAAAAAGAAAATAACCAAGCCTACCTCACATCTAATTGGCCACTCAAACTGGGATAGGCCCCCGGGAACACTTGAATTCTCAAGCAAACATTTAAAAATGAAGTCAAGAAGAACACTCTCACTAACAGGTGATCTTGCAATATAGACTTCATGATCTGAATCAATACTTCTTGTTCAATTGAGATATAATTTTGAATTAAACTTTTCTTATGCATGATTTTTTGATTTTTCTTAACAAAAAAAATCAGTACAGCAATGCACCAAATAAAATACTTGTCTGGCGCCAGCTGCTCCTTCCTTTTTTGGAGCACCGTCTTTTCCCAACCATTGGGCAACGCTGCTCCAAAGGGGGGTTTTTGTAAGGCACAGATGTCGCCAGGCATGAGAAGTCCATGCCCAACTTTCACGTAAAAACCTCCAGCGGGGAAGTCAACGTTTGAATTCCCCTGATTGCACAATTAACTTTTCCCTCCATTTTCAAAGCTATCGATCTACACAGTCTTCCTTTTCTGTTCATTGTGATTGGTTGTCTGTTGTCTTTTACTGAAAAAGCCCCCTGCCGTGTTCCCTGCAGATTATGTGTTTTCTTTGTTTGATTCTTTTATTTTCAGCTTCAATTTTTTGTTCTTTATGGCTCATACGCCTCAATACAGGCACTTTATTTTTGAAGTAGCATATAATACAAAAATAACACTGTACAAAATTACATATACGTACAGGATACAAAACATTTTTTACAAAAAAAAACAACACATCAGTCTGCGCAACAAAGATCCCTTACGTCACTATAAACCCTTTTGCAACCACCCACAAGCCAGAAACCATTTCCTGACTTGGCGATGATTATCCTCCCAAGTTGGGGAAGATCCCCTACCCCTGCAAATGGGGGCGCCAATGAGGAGACATCCTCTGGCAATTTGGCCGGGATCCGAGTTGAGGAATTCCACCGAGAACACCTCCATGAAGTTCCTCTCCTTCAGGGAACTCTCCATTCTGAAAAAAGCATTGAGACAACATTTTGCATCAGAAAAAAGTGTTCAAGAGGTTTTTTTTGCAAAAAACCCACGTTTTAAAAGGATATCCTCCCACACCCTTGACAGCAGGGTTCACATGAAAAGGACCCCCATTTCCTTGGCAAGGGCTCATAGATTCCTCCCCAAAATGAGAATGAGGAAGTCTGGGGGGAATCCCCGGAGCCCCAGTCCCATTCGGTAGCCAATATGGGCAGGATCCTGGACAGGGGTATGCAACCCAATTCAGACTGGAGCAGCGCTCCACTCCAAACCAAAGCTTATTGCCGCAGCATGAAGCTGGGCAAAAGGAAGGTAGGCTCACAAGTGGATGTGGCCAAAAGCAGAGAGCGTCTTTTCAAATTGGTCAAATAAAGACAGCGGCTTGATTGGTGTAGGTTTCGACCACCATCCTGGGCATCCATTGTTGCCCTGAACTCATCCAATCTTTGATCTGAGCCCATTGTAAAGGGCCTGCTGAAACACGTGGGCGGCATTTTCCAACGATTTTGGGGTAAAATACCTCCTCCCCTGATGTTGAAGGGGGATTAGGGGGACATTTTGATTATCCAAATCAAAAGACTTGGTCAAATATGTTGTCCTCCCTGGAGGCCAGTAAGGAGGAGCTGAAGCCCCAAGGCAAAAACTTTGGCACCAAAAACCCAGGATAGATTGGAATAATACCCATAGAGGGCAGTTTAAAAATGACCAAAATTGGGGTAGCAGCTGGGGGCCTCAGGACTGGCCAGGTTTTTTAAATTGTTGTTACCCACTCTTATGAAGACTTGGGTAAATTTAAAATCTTAATGCAAATTTAAATCTCGATAAACACGGGCTTTCATTTCTTTTGGGGTAACCACTTGGTCCCCGCCAACTAGAGCGGCCCATCTGCTCAGAGAATACTGATAAGTGAAATGAAGAAGACAAAATCTGATAAGAAGGTATTTGAGAGAATAAGCTCTCTCTGCTTCTCACCTGAAAAATTTCCATGGGGCAACCATCAAACATGTGCTCAAAATCGTACACTGCCCAATAGACAGGTCAATCAGCACGCAGGGTGTCACAAAAGGTATGACAACCCTTGGCCATCCTCCACAGAATTGTCAGTGGAGTCCCCAAAATCAAAATGTGGGGATACAACCTGTTTTTTGATGCCAACCCTCAATTGGGGTACTCAGGGCACCTGTACTTGTAATCCTGGACGATGCATCCAGGAACGGGCAAAACAAATGACAAAGACTGCAAAACCCTTTCCAGGATCAGTCCAAGCCTCTTGAACGCATTCTGTTTGAACACGTGTGGCTGCTCTGGCTTGAATGATGAGTACCTAAAGGGATGATTTGCACTCCCTTAAAAGTAAAATAACAGATTTTAATCAAAAGTCAACAAAAGAGTTTTCTTGTATTCTTACAAGGGTTTGAGATCTCGGCAATGTCAGGATCTAAGTCTTCATCAATATGGTCTGCTGCCAAATCAATGACTGGAGGATCGACAGGGGGCAAAACGGCCCCAGACGGTCTGGAGCGATTTTTTGGAGAGGACCGGTTGTGATCCTTCAACTCCACGTCCCTACCGGGCTTTACCTGGGTCTGGGGGACTTATATGGCCAAAAGTAGCTGAACCAAACTCTCCTTGTTTTGAGTTTGGAGACAAAAATCGTCCTCAGCCTTCTCCACCCAGTATCTTTGGAGGGCCCCTGTGGATCCTGAAAAGATCCTTGTCTCTCTGACCTGCCAAATTTTGACAGTTCCAAAGTTCCCCTCTGAAGAGAAAAAACAAACAAAAGGGGGGAAACGGATTGAAAAATAGGAGGTAAAAAGAAAAGGGGGGAGATTCTCTCCCTCTCTTTCTAACAGACTTGACTGAAAATTTACCTTTGAAAGTTTCGGTGTAAGCTACACCTTCAGCCAGGAATATCTCCAATATTCCAGAAACAGCACCCTGGAACAAGCCAGCATGACGACCCAGGATACATCTCATGCTGGATTCAGCTTGGGAAATTACTTCCCTTTCTCTGCGGCCCAGCTTGGACACAACCAAATTCTGGGCTCCACGATGACGCTGCTGCTCCTGAAGCTCCGCCCTTCCTAGCACCATCCAACAAAGTTTTGTCTGCTGCGATGTAAGTTGCTCCGCAGCTTTCTGAGTTTCAACTTTGATTTGGTCAAATTAAGCCCTCAAGCCATCACAGCTGAGGGTTGCGCTCCACTCCCAAGAAACAAACAGCAAAAGATCCGACAGCTGGTCCAAACCAGCTGAGTTGAGAGCAGAGATCCTCTCAGAGATCCCACTGCAAAAAGCTGGCAATCAAACCAACACAAAGTTTTCATCTAGGGCCTCACCCTCAGACACATCCAAATTGCTGGACATTGCCATGATCAGAGGGGGCCCCGCCCGTCTTGGAAAAAATAAGGAAGCAAGAAAAAGTGGGAATCAGAAAGAGCAAGATAATACTTGAAGAATTCTTTACCATTCTGATTCACCCTCACTGTCTAAGTCAGGGCATTCAGCAAATTCATCCCTGTAATCAGGGATTTCCCCATAGGTCTCTTCATGACTGGGGTCTGGTTGAGTCAGAATCTCTTCCAAACCATCCATAGCTGTTTTACAATGAAATTAAATTTTTTGCTAAATAACTTTGTAGAAGCCAATTTTTTCCTTCAAGAAAGGGAGAAGAAAAAGAGGAACATTTTTTGGCATAAAAAATTATCAATTGTTCTCTCTCTGGGAATAAAAAACTCCATCTTTCTGAAAAATTCTCATCTTTGGGGACAACATCAACTCACCACTTATCAATTGGGAGAAAACTTTAAAATATTCAATCATCCCATTTCATGGAGTCGTTGTTGACACGATCCCCCCTCATCTTGAGGGACACTCACTTGGAGACAAATCACAGATGAAAGGAAAAAATTCACTTATCAACTGGCGCAAGGGTGAGAACATAGCAAAACTGTTAAAACCCCTGGTCCCAGTTGTAAGCAAGAAATTCTCACTTGGTTCTCCAACTTAACAAAAACACACTTTAAAAAAAAAACAGACGCGAGCAAATCTCTTCTCCCAATCCTATCGACTTTGCAAACAAATGGCTACTTGGGGAAGTATGTGTAAGTTTGTACACTTACTTCTCCAGGCAGCCAGAAATTCGCAAAAAGACCAGTGGAATTGGTCAGAGAAACAGCTCTTGAGAAAAAATCCGAGGAGCAAAAAATGGGGTTGCGCACCCCATATCTCTCTTAAAAGATTTGAAAACAATTTGAGAAAAACATCTCCAGGGCATTCAAAAAGATTTTTTGCCCCTCCACTGGAGAGTGGAAGGACTTCAGCTGGCCACTGAAGAAATCTCCACAACAAATCAAAATTGGGAAATCCAAGACTGACTATCCGCAAACAAAACAGTTGACATTATAGGAAGTTCACTTGGTATGTCCTCTCTCAGAAAAAGAGTACTTAGACTTCTGTACCTGACTTGAGCAAAGAACCAAGTTTGCCAAACAGGAGGATGTCTAGGGAATAATTTCCCGAAAGACTTCAACCCCTATCCAACACGGTGCGCACCAAGTCAAAAACTGCAAGAAACAAAGAACCGACTCAGGGTTTTTATATTGCCTTTGAGCGGTGTTTTTCTTGTGAAAAACAATCCATCTGAAGATAAGGGGGATTTTGTGAGAAACTGTCAACTGAGTCAGCTTTCATGTCTTGTTTTTTGACATGATTTATTGACCATCCCGAAGTTCCGAGAAACTTCAGGGATTATGTTTCTCAAAGGGGGAACACTCATATGAAGATCGGCCCGCCAAAAGACAAATGGCAAAGCCAGCTGGTGGCAGTTAAACCACCAGGAAGATAACCCACCAAAAAAACGGTTGGGGTTCCCCGATTTTATGAGGGGCTGAATTACCCCAAAATATGAGAAATCCAATGCTTGCTGCGCATGCGTCACTCAAAAATAAGGACGTAAAACAACCCGTTGCTGGCAACAAACCTTGGATATGAACAAAGGACATGAACAGCATAAATAGGACAAACCTACTGACAGTCAACACAGTCAAAAATCTACGGTTGTTGAATGCAAAAGCGCTGCTTGAATTTCTGGACAGAGTTTGGTGTGAACTTTAATCATTCTTCACAATTGCAAAATTCTGATTGTATATTTTTTGACTTTGAGTGAGAAAGTGTTGTACATTTTTTGAGTGGATATGAGAACAAGTTTGCACTTATTCTGGCAGGTTGTGCACCTGCCAATTCGTCTACGATTTTATTTATTTCTCCTGATGAGATCATAGGACTTGTAATTCAAGGATCCTTTGAGCCTTCTCTGCTTTGGTATTTTTCCAGGAATATTTGAAAAATTCTTCTAAGAAACTCGCTTTTTTGAAAAAGACTTGTGTCTCTGCTTTTTGGAGTATGTACATTTCTCATCTAGGACATTTTCCTTAGATAAAATTTGTACAACTTGGTTTGTGAACATCTATTTATATTAACCCTTGGGAGGAGGCAGGCCCTTTTCTGTTGAACAGTGAATGTGGGATTTTTTGTTGACAGGTTTCTTTAGGTGTCCATGAAGGTCACCAGAAAACAGCCTGAGCTGGGTGGCAAAAGTACGGATTTATCCTATTTCAGTCTATCCTGCCTTATCCCAAAGTCAGAATTTATTCACGTTAGGCAATCTAGGATCTCTCTCCAGACCACATTCACACATGCAGACACCTTGACCTGAAAATCATTTGACCTGGGGGTACTTTCTTTCCCATTAAAAAGGCTCAACATGTGGATAATGACTGGACCTGCAGACACTGAAATTTTAGGAAAATCCACTTTCGCTGGCCAAATTATTAGGAACAGATACAGTCAACCCCCGGTTAACAAACTTAATTTGTTCCACGAACTATAGTTCAGTAACCAGGGGGTTTTTTAGCCGAAATGAGATCCGCCTAAGACTTACATATTAAAAATTTTAATTTGTTCCAAATTTCCAAAAATATTTCCCAATTACCAAACTTTAGAAATTTTTCATAAATTGAATTTTGAACCAATTTCAAAGGTTAAAGTTCAATGAGTAAAAACTATTTTGATGATTTTTGTATGATTTTCAAAAATGTTCTTACATTTTTGATTGTAATTCTGGCAAATTTCTATATTTTGGTATTTAAAAAACTGGGATATGTAGAAAACATCCTGGCGCATGCAATGCTTTAAAAAATTTGAAAATTGATCAACAATTGATTTAAGAATTTTCAAAATGTCAGAAGAATGGAAAACGGTTTGTGCGGAATTTTACAGCAACAAAAACTGCCACCCGCCCTGGAAGAAAAAACCGTTGACTTGACACTTAATGATGCATCTTGGGATGCGCCAAAAAAGAACAACAGAGCAACAGAAAAACAGTCCACGGAACTGGGGCTATTTGAGCACACTCTTTGAAAAAGAAAATATTCCACCCCACTAAAACTAAAACTGGGGGATGAAAATTACAACCAGCTGCTGGTGAACAGCACAGAAAACATATATCTATTTCATGAAAAGCAATCTGTCTTGGAGCTTTAGAAAACTTGTAACTGTCCAAACTCCTGTTTTCTCCAGAAAAACATCCCTTCAGGATATTGGTTTACTGCCCAAAACTTTGCTAGAGCCACCCGGTTGCTGGGAAGAAAAACATGCACTAAAACTATGAAAACAGCAGCTGCCACCACCAGGCATTTTTTCCAACCAAAAATCCCACCACCTGGGTACTTTTCTGTCAAGAAAATCCCGCCAAAAAGGGTGGGGAAACTTCATAAAAACCCCCCTAATTTTGGGCAACACAGTCAGTCAAATTTTGAGAGCCAACAGGCATTTTTCGTGAGCCTCATATATTTGAATATTTGGAATTTTGCAAACTTCTTGAGAAATCTTTTTTGAGAGTTGTGAGTCTTTACCAAACACAGTTCTAGTCCATCTCTGGAATATTGGAACTCAACTTTACCTTTCAAAAACGAGCAAGGTCTCATGTGTGCATTGTTACTTTTTGATTGTGTTGGACTTTTTGGAAAACATTTACTTTGAGTGTTGTGTGCAAAAAACCTGAGTCCACTTCTGGAATTCTCTGGTATTTTTTACTCCTGAAATTTCTTCCTAATTCAACATTCTAATCAGAACCTGTGTTCAAGAAAATTGGGAATTTGGAAAATTGTTGAGATTCCTTATTGTGGTTGTGGTCCACTTCTGGAATATTTAAATTCAACTGTATTCCTCATAATTGGAGCTGAATTCTGAGAGTCACCAGGCAATTTTTGCGTACAAAATTTGGAATTTTGCGGACTTGTTCAAAAACTTACAAACCTTTGTGGACTTTACAAAATACAAAATTATTGTGTGTTGAGTGTTGTTTGGAAAGGAGAATTCCAACTCTGGAACACCTTTCAGCTCCTTAAAATTTATCTTTGACTAAAATTAATTGTGAGTACAATTCTGAGCCTCATCTTCCATTCTAAAATTATAACTTCTGCATTCAAGAGACAGGGGAAAGAATAATTTTGACCTCTTTTCAATTGGTGATCTTTAACCACCTTTTGTGCTTTGTAAACCTACAAGATCTTACGTGGGAAACTTTATTGAACTTTTTTGGGAAATGCTTGTTGTGTATTGTGTGCCAAAAAAACCTGAGTCCAGATCTGGAATACTCCTGTAATTTTTACTGAAAAAAAAGTGTTGTGGAAATTTGTGTATTAGCAAATAACTGTGTTGATTGAGAAAGAAAGGTCAGCGCTAGTGGGGAGAAATCCCTGGTTGGTTTGCGCCTGGCCAATTGCCAAGTTTGATTCAGCTAATTGAAATTCTTGACACCCTATAATACTCTGTTGAAACAACTAAAATTTCAAGGTGTAAGGCTTGATAAATGCATTCTGAGAAGTAAAACCTTACACGGTTTGTTAACCAAACGGCGGTCCATTAACCTGACCATTTGACAAAAAATGGAGCTGGTTTTTGGTGGTTTGTTAACCAAAAATCTGTTAACCATATGGTTTGTTAACTGGGGGTTGACTGTATTGAGAACCACAGAATGGTAAGATATATGTGAAAAATTGTTTTGATATTCTGTCATCATTTCCCCATCCATTTAGCTGATTTAAAAAATTACCTCAAGCATAGAGATTCTCAAGAGAGAGAGAGAGAGAGAGAGAGAGAGAGTGAGAGAGAGAGATTTCTTTCTCTCTTTTTGACTAATTTAATTTTTACAGGAAATGCTAACATCACAATGTTCAATAGTTTACTGAGGTACAGCCTTTTTACCTGAATATTTGTCCTTGTTTGTTCCTCAAGTAACTGTTTAAAAACATTGTCAAATTCTTTCTAAACTGAGTGCTAATTTTTTTTCGATTCATTTCCAGAATGCTAGATAAAAAAGTGGGAAATTTCCTCTAAGAAGTAAAAAAAATAAGGAATGGGCCAACTGTGGAACTCAAAGAAACCATAAAGATGCCACAGCTGGAGAAGAAAGTAAGAGAAGAGGACAGTTGCTGAATTGATGGATCTTAACATTCAGCATAAGCACATACAGGAATTGTGCATTTTGTCAATGTTTTATGTCCCAAATGCTCCAAATGTTATTCACAAGTTTGAAAAACACTGATTGAATAATCTTTGATAAGCAGCATTTCCCCTTCGTTTTTTGGAAGGAATTTTTATGAATATTTCTTTCATAACCCACCATTTAGAAATTATGTAATGTAAGTCTATGGGAAAACATGACTCAACTTACAGACATTTCAACTTAGGGACACTCTTGATCCACCAATTACATCCTCATATCAGGGTCTCACTGTGTTTAGGAAGGAATGAATGATATTTCAAAGACCCTTGAATAATTTTAGAGAATGTCTCAGCAGGTGACACTACCAAAATTCCATATTTATCACCTTGAGCTTATTTTCAATGGTAAATTTTTTGGATTAGGCTCAAAAAGGTTTCAAATGCCAGAAAGAATGTAATTGAAGGTTGAAGATCTTTCTTGATCACCAGCTGAGAAAGGTTCAATCCCTAACTTTGGGTTGTATCAAGGGAGGAAAGGTTTTCCTCTTATTTGCCTCCGTCCTTTTTTTTCTTTCTACCATCTTTCCTTCACAGCACTCTTTTTTTGTGGCTTTATCCTTCCCTTCTCTTGTATATTTGTATATCTTTCAGAACCAGGCCAGAAAAAAAGAGAAAAAGGGTTTGCGGTGAATTTATTTATTTTTTTGGCTAAGGAAATTTTTCCCCACACTCAAAAAAAAAACGCGGGGATCTATCCTGACTGCGGCTGCATGGATCAGATTATAACTCAAATTCGTTTTTCCTCCCCAGTTTTCCATGGGGAGGAAAATAAACCTCGGCACCAACGCCCAAAGGTTAATAAGGAAACTTTTCCAGCCTTGTAATGTTTTCCAGTGCCCTTCTCGTTTCATCAAGCCTGCTGGCCTCCAGTGAAACTTTTCAATAACAAACTTATGAATGGAAAGTCTCTGGGCTAAAAAGATCAAGAGAGAGGAATCATGTTGGTCAACAGCCTCGAAGGAGGGGAAGCCTCTTGGCTGACATGTGCAAGAGAGGCAAAGGATGTAAGGAAGTTCACATGGCCATAATAAAATGGGCATCTTGGATAGAAGGATGTTGGAAAAACAAAAGGTAGGGATTTTGTTTCATTGAACAGCATTTCATCCAAATTAGTTAATATACAAGGGTTCTAATGTAAGTTCCTGGAATGAAAATGAAAATGGTGTCTGATCAAGCTGAAAAAAAATTTTCTTTAGGACGAACATATTCTTTGGCACACAAAAAATCAGCCCAGTTTGACAATTTTTTTTTAATTTTTTGCAAAATTCACCCTGGCAGAGTTTTTCCATACACTCAACAGATGAGACACCCTTCCCGCGGTTTTTTTTTTTTTTGGCCCAGCTTTTCCCTCAGAATTCTTGAAATCAACTTGGCATTCTTTCTGGTTGCCTCCAGGTCATCCAAGGCAATTCCGCCATTTTCTTTGACAGCTGCCTTCACAGCCACCACATTGGTTCAGAGCCGCCACATTAGCCTCAATGTGGCAGCTGTGAAGGTGGCTGTTGATGAAAATGGCAGAATTGCCTCGGATGACCTGGAGGCAACCCTTAGAAAGAATGCCAAGTTGATTTCAAAAATTCTGAGGGGAAAGCTGGGCTACAAAAAAAAACCACGGGAAGGGTGCCTCATCTGTTGAGTGTATAGCAAAACTCTGCCAGGGTGAGTTTTGCAAACTATTGAAAAAATTGTCAAACAGGGCTTTTTTGGGCCAAAGATTATGTTTGCCCTAAAGAATATTTTTTCAGCATGATCAGGCACCATTTTCGTTTTCATTCGAAGAACTTTTGTTAGAACCCTCATATGCTTTCATTATATGTGTGTATTTGAACACTGGCTGCTTTCTTTCAACAGTACTGTACCAAGGTTTCTCACCATAAATCCTTTCCTGACGCCTTTCAAAGTCTTCCGAAAAGTTTAAACATTATATGGCATTTATGACTCCATGAATGTCATGGTTTATTTCTGCATTTCGAGCCAATTCACATGAAATTAAAAATTTTTGAGTACAGGATGGATAAGAAATCCCATGAGGAATAGACTTGATTGAGTAGCTCACTGGTTAAGGGGCAAGACTTTGGGTTTCTGTTCAACTTTCGATCCTCGGAGGGTGTGAACGTTTTCATGTATTCTCTGCTGTGTATTCGCGTGCAACGGTTATTCATGGTGTTGTCTACTTCAATTTTCCAGGTCATGGATGGGGTTGGTGTGAAAATAAATTTTGTCAGTAATTTTTTTTCTTCTCAACGGTACTGCTTTTTCAGCGTTAACGGGGCTGATCATAGGAATTCACATATGTCCGGAGCAGTTGAGGCTTTCCCAGGAACAGTGACAGGGGTGGGTGGGGTGCTGTGCTGGACGCAATTAAAGCAGTGAAGTGGGGCCAGCATGAGCCTGGTGTGCAAATGAAGGGCTAGCTCACCCCTCCATTTTTGGCAATGGCTTGGTGGACTAGCCCACTTTGTCCTGTAAGACTCACGTTGGATGGATCTGGGAGAGACATCTTTTTTTAGCAGATGGGTCCAGGGCTGCCCAAATTATTTGCTGGATAATAGGTGAAGTATCATCAATGTTTGAAGTTGAAACTGAAACATATCAGGTTTCAAAGTAATTCCTCTGATTTTCCATTTAACAGATTCTAAATATATCTGTATTTCTTTAGTTTCAAATTATTTCTAGGGTTCTATGAATATTAAAAATAAGTAAATAAAATATTTTAGGAGGGAGAAATCATATAACCTTCATGGTTGAAAATGTTAACTGCTCTTTCCAAATTTTAGCCTCATAAGAAAGTTATTTTCCCTGTCCATAACTTTGTTGGTTTCAATGTTGTCAATCAAATTAAAGAGGAATGCGCAAAGAACTCCAATGCGCATCAATAAAGTTAATAAATTTGAGTTTCAATGAAACTGTTTTTCAGAGTTTTCAAATAAATTCAGACTTGGAAGAAAATATATATACAGTATAATATATATCCCTGCTTTCTTCTTTGTAATTGGGTAGTAGCGACATTGGAGGAAAATGAGGAAAATATATTCTGCAGGGTTTATGAGTGAATGTCTTTTGTATGGTCTTTTGTTAAGGCAGGACACGCTTTGTAGTGTGCCCTGCCACAGGTGCATGTTACCTGGAGTAGCCTGGAACGTACGACTGCCCTGCCTCCTACACAAGCACAAAAAATTAGGATTAAATGTGAAAATATGCCAAGGAGCAAAAGAATCTATTCATTGCCGCTTCAGCCAAGAACGTACTGCGTGCCTTGGACCATGAGACCAGAAAATGAAGGCTAGGGAGTTGAAATGAGGGATAGTTTTACAGGGAACAGAAGGAAATGTTACGTGTGCCCCAGATTGTTTCTGTAAAAATCTTTCGAATCTATGACTTTGGGAAAACATCTCCAAAAAAATATTGAACAAAGAGATCTCACCCAGTATGTGTTGTGGATGATCCTGGACGGCGGTCAGCAACTCATGCTTGTTGGTTACATACCTGGCAGACCGTCCCATTTTGCTTTTGCTCTGCATCCATTCATCTACCAAATTTCTTCCATCTTTCCGTTGACCTCCTGCATCAGTAGGCAGGAACTTGTTGCTTCCTCCCCCGAAAATTATCTGAAAGTAGATTCAAAAGTGATTCACAGAATTACAGGTAATTGGATCTTTTATGTTCCTACAGAAATAATGGTATCAGAAAAAGTTTCGTCCCATGGGTACGTTTTCCGAAGTTTCCCGGATGAGCAGACAAGAAAACCTGTTTTCAAGGACTAGCTGGAACTATATACATGGTAAGTAAAAAAGGATTCAATTTTTACATAAAATATTTTGTCTACAAATTGAGATCTGGTCATGAAAAAAAACTACAGAAACTGTCAAATTATCTTTCAAATAATTTTTGCCCTCATGGTCCAATGTCGAATTGTAAGGTCACAAAAACCAATTGAAAAGTTTTCAAATCTAGTTTAAAAGTAACTTCTTTCAACTTGCTGTTTTCCAGAGCTGTTTTTAGAGGTATAGGAGATGCAGGACCAGTACTTTACCCAGGAAGAGGTATGCTGCTATTAAGAGGTTGCTCAGATTAATCAAATTTGGGAGGTTGCTGGGCTGAATGGGCAAACAATTTAGCAGTGGGGTGTTAATCTAGTCCCAAACCTGACGCATGCTGTGTGCCAGTCTCATGGCTTCTTCGACACCATACCAAGGAACTAATTTTTGATGAATGTATTTCTTTTTTTACTCAATATCAGGAAGGCCGGTCATAACTTCTGCCAACGTTGGTCCATACTGTTATCCTAAATTGGCTAAAGAATAAATTTAAGACACTTTGGCATAGAAAGAAATGCCTTTCTTTTCTAAACAATTAATCTAGAATCTAAACTTTCCAGGACAACTTTTTGTCAGGAAGCTTTCAAGTCTTTATAGCTGGGGTAAAAGTGAATCTAGACTTCTCTCGATGAGTGAATACATATATTTCTCTGAGCTACAGCAAACAAGAGTCAAACCAGCAATGAATGCTGACACATACACTTCGCAGTACCTTTATAGATTTGGAATAACCCAGATGAGCTTGCACAACTAAAATGGGGCAACAGAAAGGGGGCCAGGCAAATGACCAGGAACCAGACAGTGCATTTAGGACATGCAGTGTCCTCATCTGCTTTGGGGCAGCAAGTTGCTAAGCAGATATTGCAAATACAGAGAGCAGTATTATTCACATGACACAGGACATGCCATAAGATATATCTATTGATGACAAACTCACTGCAGACAAATTTGAAGAAAAGTTCCATATTTTCAAAGGCAATTTCAGAAACAAAGGTTTAATCAAGTGCGGTTGAAATACCAAGAGTGAACTCAAAAATTGATGTCTTCAAGTGTTTGACATGCCTGGGCATTGATTTCCCATATGGCACACTCAAAAGCAGCAGATGTTTTCAATAAGTGGGTGTTCTTTTGCATCACACACATTTTGTGGGGCACCCAAGGCTCAGGAATTCCCTGAGATGCTGCAGAGTTCAACCAGTCCAATCAGACTGGAATGTGGCAAAAAGTCACACACTTAAATGAAAACAAGTCTCAAGACTTGTTCCATCCCTTCCTGAGACATGAAAAATGTGCTCAGAGCTAATTTCTGGATGTTTCTTGGAACAGGCAACATCTCTTCAATAGTGAGTATTGAAGATTTTCTAAGTGTCCTTTAGTGATCTATCAGTGATACTAATGCTCTCATTTGTTATTTTCAACAGTTTTTTGTGATTTGGTCCCAAATTGGGAAGAAAAAGGCCTTCAAGAAAATATCGATGCGCCGTGGTTTTCATGGAGATAGCGTACAACACGCTCAACACGGATGGAAAACGGTGGCATCTGGGACAAAACGGCCATCAGGAATCAACTCAGGACAGTTTGGTGACCTCTAGGAGTAAAAAGAACCAGAAAAATCCAACAAGAATAGGGTTTTTCACACAGATAGCGGCGACATCTACATTGTTGCTGGTAAGTTCTCAGCTCGAAAATGATTCAAAAATGCAGATTGTCATCTCTTTTCTGGTGTTTTTTCAGATCTTGAGCAGAGAGGTCTAAACATGCAGTATTGTTGCGAACAAGCTTGTTTGTGATGATATCTGCGATGTGAAGAAACCAGGAAGGTTTGGACATGCAGTGGACTTTCAGGGAACCAGGCTGGACTTGGACTGCATCTGGTATAGAGGGTTGAAGGTTGGTAGTTTTCCTTGTTTTCCCTTTTGTATTGTGTCTGAAAGACAAGAACTAATGAAGATTGAATCTTTATCAGAATGTGAAGCTGTTTGCAAGGACATTCTGCGAAGGAAAAACTATGGGTATGGGAGAAATAGTGCAGCCCTGGGAACTATGCTACTTCAAACATGAAAGTGAGTACTTTCTTTCTGTTTTCTATTGTTATAGAGCTGTGTTACAGTACATTAATTTTTCAAGGGAAAACATCAATGCAAGTACAGTTACTGGAGGAGGCCTCAAGTGAGCTGAATCAAATTGAACCAGAGGTGGTGAAGACTGTATCCAGAGTTGAGCCAACCACACGAGCTATCCCAGTGACTCCTCCCATGGTCAATTCACCAGTGGTAACAACAAGGATTCTAGAGAAACCTGTCACAGCCACAACCAAACCTCCTTTGGTGTTTATCCCTTCTGCTTCAACTTCTACGAGTACTTCAGCAACAGAGATCTGTCCTCAACCCACAGCTTTTAAGAGTCTGGTTTCAGTTGACATTCATGTTGTGGGTCCTTTTGGGGCTGGGGTTCCTGTGGCAGCACCTACTTCAACCGCCATAGTTCCTGATGTTAGAAAGGGGAATCTTTTGGAAATCCTGAGTGGATTGGACCAGTTTGACGGCATGAACATCACAGCAAGGCGTCCAGATGTAAGTGTTGTCCATGCTGAGATTTCTCCTCTTTCTTTTTGGCTTGATATACTAACTTGGGTTGGCAGTGCCCTTGGAGTTGGTTCATCTGTGACAGCCAGAATAATCTGCTGCTGTCGGAGTATCAAGGCTAAGGTGTGTAGTCTTGCTCTAACCACTAGAATGGATGAGGGAAAGACCTTTAACAACTTCTGTTTGCTTTTTGGCTTGCCTGATGCTTTGTTGACTAAAAGGATGGAGCAAAAGGAAATGTTAAATGAAAATAACCCTGAAGAGTCTTGGTCCTATCCCAATCCTCCTTTTGAGGAGGGTTTGGAACTCACTGAGATGCCTTCATTGGCTTCAATTAGACCTTTGCTTTCCTCTTTTAGTAAGTAAAACAAACTTGCATGTGCTAAGCTTGCTTTTAATTCTGTTTTTCAGGTCCGGTCAGACAAACTATCCATGGAAGAGATTGTGGCTTGTCTGAGCTGGCCACTGTTGCATGCTTGGATGCAAAGGAGAGCAGCTTCTAGGAGACCAGCATCCTCTCCAGTTCCAAGACCTGTTCCAGTAACCCCCATGGACACAATTAGTCTTGATAGCTTCCATACTGTGGGGGATATAGTTTAGTTGCGCGTGCTGTATGTTATTTTTTTGCACATTTAGAAAAGAGTTGTTGATAGGGGGACTTCAATGAAAGGTTGTCTCCTGTATTGGCTGTCCTTCTTCCTTTTTGGTTTGGTTTCTTCCACAGCTCTTTTCTTTCCACAGTCAGCACAGCATCCAGCAATACAAGGAATAAAGAAACACAATTAGTTTAGGCTTCACAACTCGTAAGATAAAAGCACATAAGTATTGCAGCACATGTAGGATTCATTCACATGTCTGTTCTTGAGTTAAGCTGTAAGCATTAATATATGATTAATGTACTGAATATTCTCATACATACACCACATCACATCATCACGTCACCCTGTATAGATAAGAACAGAGATATAGAACCAAAACATGTACTGGGCTGTTGTCCTTCAAGGCCATGACTTCTTATTTGACGGCCATTAAGCCAGTAGAGGCACTGATCTGTAATCTCAGATATTGTGGTGCAGCTGGAGCACTTCTGGAGGTGACTGGTTCAATACTGGTGCCTTCTAAGAGGTTCATATTATGCCTGCGTTTTCTTAAAATTACATACCAGATCTTTGCAAAACACAAATATGCAATACTGAGTAATATGATGGATAAAAGAACAACAGAGACGATAAGATAAATGTATTCATGATCTCTGAAATGAACTTGTAACTCAGCAATGATGTCCTCTGCCACTGAGTTTCTTGGTTTGAATGCAGGAATTTCCTCAACTGCATTGATTTCAACATTTGCTAATTTAGGCGGGATGTCTCAAAACAGGCTATTCACTACAGTGTATCTGCGATTCTCATTAAATTTAATGATACCCAAGTATGGAAGTTTGTTACGAATGCGAACAAACTATACGCTCAGGAATTTCACCAAAGTGCGATATTTGATTGTGGTGAGCTTTTCTCACCAGGCACCTTTGTGGTGCATCCTCTCCTCGAAAAACCCACTCATGAATAAAACCCAGAAGGGCAGCCATGCATAGTTTTCGAATAATATTATGCGTATCTTGAAACAGTGTATTTGATTGTGGTGAGCTTTTCTCACCAGGCACCTTTGTGGTGCATCCTCTCCTCGAAAAACCCACTCATGCATACAACCCAAAAGGGCAGCCATGCATAGTTTCCGAATAATATTATGCGTATCTTGAAACAGTGTTTCAAGACTGATGCTTATCAGGTAATGTAAATTTTACCCTTCCAGTCAGGAGACCTGCATATTCCACAGATTCAGTACTTTCTCAACCAAGTCTTGAAAGCAATGAACTGTACATCATTAAACTCTTGTCCCTAAATCTAGGACCCACTATTTGGTATAAAAACCTAGGTCCAGCTCTAGATAAGTTAGTTGATCACCAATCCTCTGTACAAGGCGTCAGAGTTCCGTTTAGACTTCCCCATCAAGCTTCACCTTGATATTTCCAGTGTACGAAATCGGGTTGAATAAAACTGTTGTCTGAGAAAAAGCCTGTCTGTATTTTCTCGATAAGTCTTGCGTCGTCAGCAGAAGCACTCCTCCACGACTAAGGAGTTAAGAACCGCAAGAGTAGTCACTCATAACGGTCCCATTTATTTATCTTAGTTATTCTTGAATGTCATTATTTTTACTCCACAATCTTTGTTCTGTACGTGTTAAGGCCGCATTGTAAAGGAGCACAATAAAATGTGTTAAAAGTGGAACGTTCAAAAAAATTTTCGTCGAAACAATTTTTTAAACCCATTTATTTATCTTAGTTATTCTTCTAAAGTAAAAATAATTGAAAATAGGATAACAAATTCTGGCACATTCGGTACTCCTTTTTGCGCCGGGGTGGTGTATGCTGTGTTTTTGTATCTTAGTCTAACAATACTCTGATTGGTGACCCATAACCTTTTGACCAAAACTGAGCCCAGTGAGTGGCTCCAGACAGCAGCAATCTAGTTT
The DNA here is from genome assembly GCA_905338405.1 of Notodromas monacha. Lineage (NCBI taxonomy): Eukaryota > Metazoa > Arthropoda > Ostracoda > Podocopida > Cyprididae > Notodromas > Notodromas monacha. The sequence continues at coordinate 1,516 of CAJPEX010004369.1, read as the reverse complement.
TGTAATTTTCTTTCTGGATTGCTAGTACAGTTTCTGACAAGATCTGTGCATTCCCGAGTACGCAAGGAAAATAAGTCGTATCGGAAGAGATTAAACGAGTGAAGTTTAAATCTAGAGATTTGTTTTCCTGCTTGAAGGGCAGAAGAAAGATTGATTTTGGTCTGATCAACCAGAATAATTTTTACCCACTTAACGTGAGTGGAGGAGAACGGTCGAGTGAAGACGTTCTAAAAAGGCAAGGTTATTCTTAAAGCCTGGAAAAAGAAATAGGTTATTCTTGAAGCCTGGAAAAAGAAAAAAAGGGATCCTACTTGCAAGTAGAAGAGGCAGAAAAGGCCTAGAGGAAAAAAGAGAATCAGATTCTTGCTGAAGAGTTAGCCTTCTAAAAACAGCAGAATCACTATCAAACTTATTAAGTTAGTTCTTTAGCCCTGACTTAATAGTAACCCTCTATTAAGTTGGAAGATCCGCTCAGGATTAAAAACGAGGAGACAGCCGGCAAGTGAAGTTGGACCCAAATAGATAGTGAGATCGGATTCGGAAAATTCTATTTTTTTGCGTGAAAGTGAGTGAAAAAGTCAATTGAGAAAAAGTGATTGAAACTATTTCGGTTCGCGAAAGGCTGTTGATTTTCCTTTCTTTTATGTCTAAAAGACCAGGATCCTCTAATTTCCAACCCGAATCCCCAGCAACGCAAGCAAGACGTTTTAACGCTTATCTAATTTCCCAATTGTTTGAGAATATTTATGGTACTGAAGACTCATTTCCCGAACCCGAAAATCCTCAAACCCCTAGTACCAGTAAAAACACCTGCACCTCAACCCCTACAACCACTATCGATACAGTAACCACAACCTCTGCTCATAACTACCGAATCCCCATCATTAAACCTGAGGACGTAACAGATTTGGAAGAAAAGTGCTTAACATATTACTCAAAGCCTAAAGAAGAAGATCCCAAGAAAGATTAAAAAATAATTTAGAAAGTGCACCTCTTTTCTTAATCTAGTATCAAAAATAATGGCAAGCTCTGGAGATCAAGCTGGTGCTTCTGATACATTAAGTAATATCAATGCTATCAATAATTCCCGAGGATCATTTCAGCTTTCCCCTGCTTTACAACAAGGGATTGATACACTAAGTAATGAATTCTTTAAACTTAGCTACCCAGATACAATAAATTTTGTACAAAGAAAATTAGTCAAAAACGGAAATAATATCACTCAATTGCAGACTGCACTAGCTACAGCCACCGGTCCACGCGCTACTACCTTAACCGCTGATGTCAACAGATTACAAACCGTCCAAAACAAATGGAAAACGCTAGAGAAAACATTAGTGGAACATTTGGACGCCATTAATGCTAGCTGAATAGCTGTACAAGAAGACGAAGCTACTCTAGTAGCCAATATGCTTCAGCAACAACTACGGATGCAGCGTGATACATTACAGGAAACAATTGGTTTAAGACAGTCCATTTTATCAAACACGTTAATGGGAACTTTAGAAAGCCCAAG
>CAJPEX010004367.1:0-20625 GCA_905338405.1 Notodromas monacha | reverse complement strand
ATGATGATGATGATGATCTCCGTTGAGAGTAATCAATGAGGGTGACAAGGGCGACTGGACCCAGATGGGGGAACCAAAAGTGGCGGCCGATGGTGAAGGATGAGACGAAGGTGAAGATGAGGGACAATGGTTATGGCTTTGACTTCGTCCGATAGAACTGTTGCGAGACTCGGATTTCTCGAGACAACGTCTCGCCCAGGACTTGTTGTTGACCGGGGGACGACGTTTGAGCGACACCTTTTTGCACACGGGTCGGGGACCGGAAATGACGACCGTCGATCCGTTGGTCGTCAGCGACAGGGGAGGGTCTGTCGGAGGTGGCGGCGGCTTTGGCGGCAAAGGATCGCCAACTACAACCACTGTTGCTCCATTATTTCTCGGCGTAAATACAGGAACACACTGTGATAAAAGAGTAAAGAAAGAATAGACAACTGATGAAATCCCGTTTCCAAGAGGTGTTATCTAATGCAAAGTATTACAATTTTGCTTCTCTTATCGAAGAACGTCCTTCGCCTTCGAAAAACATTTTTATTGCCATTGTATTGATGGATCAAGAATTTACCTCAAGCCTGATTTGGTCAAAAATATGGATGGATGTAATTTTAATCATTTACTGTACAGTAGAGTAATATAATTTTCCTGATCAATGATTTAATTTTTGAGCATCAAATTTGAGGCAGAGGAAACTGATGAGTGTTGAACGTTTGTCATAGCTTCCAAAATTTAAAATGAATTTATTGGCGCATCAAGCCAAATCAAAATAAATTGATGCTCGATTGACAAATCAAGCATTCATTTAAAGCCCAGCGCTGCTTGAGTTGGTGAAACAATGGATGGATGTAATTTTTGACGCATTAACTGATTTTTCTTATCGATAATTTAATTTCTGTGCATCAAATTTAACGTGGAGAAAACTAGTGAGTGTTGAACATTTGCCATCGCTTCCAAAAATAATAAATAAACTGGCGAAAAATATATTCAGAGGTGATGTCCCAAATCCGAAAAGCATTCAAATGATTCAGATATAGAAACATTCTCTCTTGATGATGCTAAATGTGAAATTTAAAGATTTAGAGACTATGAAAAAGCGTGTTTACTCAACAGCGAAGTGAAAAAGACGTCCATTCGCTCGTAAATTAAAAAAAAAATATATATATATATAATATATATATATACAGTATGCGCAAAATATAGAGGGAATAAGGTTTTCATATTTTTCGTACAATAATCACAGCTATACAGATATTCCGTAAAGCAATCTTACTCGTCAACCTTTTACTATCATCGCACTTTCATTGTACGTATCCGACTCGTAAAAGCGCATTCATAAATAGTGATTTTTACAAGCGATGCGTCGTTATGAGAGCGTTAATGACCACGAAGGAGAAGAAAACTACGGTTACTTATTCTCGACCGGTGCGTTAAGCACACTTGGGAAAGTTCCTCGATCGTATTTCACAATCCGCGACAGTAAATGGAACTTTTGCACCCAACTTCCTTCGCGCGATGGTGTCATCAACGTGTAGAATAGCCAAATGAAATGCTTCAAAGAGATATTTCAGCTAAAACTGCAATCCAACACATGGTTCCGAGAGAACATGCACAATCATGTTGGCAGCAAGAAGCTATCGTTCATTAAAAAAAAAAGCCCAAAAATTCAACTTTGTGCGAAAAATTATGAATCTTTAAAAATATATAACAATTTTAAAATGTTGGTGGAATAAACTCAATTTATTTAAAAAAAAATCATGATGCTTCAACACGTTGGTAACTGCAAACTCTGATTTTTGCACTTTTTCTCGAGAGATTCAAAATGATTTTAAGCATAGCAAAAAAATAAAAAAGTGTTTTAAATAAGCTAAGCACAGATTATTAAACCCCTATTCAAGAATTACATTCTTTCAACCTCTGCAAATACTGAATTGATGACCTCATAAAAATACATTCCCTGAATTAATGATTTCTCTTCATCATTCTGTCACAGATCGAAACTCTAAACTGATCTAATGCAGAAAAAGTGGATGCCGAAAAGTTGACGTACAACAGGATTTTCTGAGATAATTTAAAAGCTATCTCATTTCTTCAAGTAAAACAAAAGAATCCATTAGAATTTGCAAAGAACCCTCACTGAAGAAAGCGACCCAAATCCATCACAGTACAGTGCATTATTTCAATCGATAAAAATGTCACTGAGCGCTGTAACCGAGATTTACGAAGTGAACCAGTTTTTCAAGTCGCCTCGGATACGGGGTTCAGCACATTTAACAAGGCTACTGCGACACCCAATTTTTCGGGAATTATCGTTCCACATTTAATCTGAATTTAATGATGCACTCGAAGGCTGAAGAGAAAGTTGAACCAGGCAGTGACATCATCAACAAGTTAATGACAAATTGTAGAACACGTGCATAAAATCGGGAAGTCTGCACTTCGGTTTGATGAGGAAAGTTACGCGCAACCATTGTCACTGTTTCTTCAGGTCTGACAAAAGAACCCGATAAAATGAACAAACACGAGGAATAAACGGATGCAACGGTTTTTATCATTCATGTAGATAGTGACAAGGTAGAAAGAAAGTCAGAAGTTTAGTTTTTTCCACAAATTGATAACTGAAAAGCAGGTATGAGGTACTTTTTTAATACAGAATTTTAATACAATTCCAAACATACATCAAACGCCGATATAAAATATGCCAGTGTCCGCGAAATTTGAAAATATATGCATGAAATTTGAATAAAATATTATTAAATTGAGTGCATTTGATAATAATGTGCCATACACAGAAATTTGTCATTCCTAAAATACCGTAATCAAAATTTGTCGGTCATCAGCCAATTGAAAGGGTATTATTTTTCAAGATCCCCCGCGAAGTTTCAAGCAATGCATTTTTCGAGCATAGTTTTCGTTTTGAGATTTATCAACACATTGCAATGTCCATGATTCACTTCATAAAATGAGAATGACTCAAACACTTGCTGGCATTCTTTAAAAAAGAATGAATCAATATTCAGCATTATCTTGAAGTTTATTAAATTGCAGTGAGCGCGAAATTTGACACAACTTCATAATAGAATACCCCAGAAAAAAATTTAATCACGATTTAGGGAAATCTAAACTTTCGGTGGGAAAAAGAGCTGAGTCAACATGGACGGAAGAACAAACGACCCGCCGTNTTTTGTGACGTGATGCGTTCCGCTATTTAGAAGATACAGTACAACCGTTCAGACATAACTTCATTTCCGTCCTCGACCATCTCGCAAATGTACTCGATAGCCATATAATACAGCAACTTCCAAAAATCGTGACTCAAGCCAGGCAAATCGAAGCACTCCCAGCATACACATTTATGCATACAATACCGGTTGCTTCAAAAATTGAGCGCCGAACGAAGCCCGATGCGTGAGGTAGAACGTGTATCATCTCCAGCGAAGCAAAAGAAACGCCCCTGCTTAAAATTCCGTCTATTCGACTCTAGCCCGATGCAAGAAAGAGGCCTGAACAATAGCCAGGCATGCCCAGCAAGTGAGACGCAAAGTTCAAATGGTCAGGCAAGGCAGCGAACTGGGCTGGAAATAATGACTCCGCAGTCAGGTCGGATCTCGTCGTCGCGGCCGCCGCCGCCGCCGCCGCCTCGCGCCGCCGTTGTCGTCCGCCCCAGCATTTTCGCCGCGGGGGGATTCTAGCGGTGTAAAAATGCTGCGCAAGCAGGCTCGGTTATCATTATTTTTTCTTTCTAGCCCTCAAGGGGGATAACACATTTAAATCGAAAAAAAAATTTAATCGTTGGAATTTCAAAAGAGTGAGCTTGGATGTGTACATGCACACAAAAAGCAATGAATAATAATAATCCTCGGCGTGATGAGCGGGCGGTAGGAATTTTCGAATCAAAGTCGAACAACTGCTGGTTATATAGTGTTCACTGGCACAGCTTTTCTGGTTGTGTATAGTTGGAACTTTTGATTAATCGTCCGCTGTTTAATCATGAATTTCATTTGACTGCGCCCAGATTTTGGATCTAAGAAGCTCGATTCACTGGAATGCTTTAAATTATCGTGAAAATGTAAATTTATCTTACGCTTTTCATCTGGAAGATTAATTATTTGAGATTAAAATAGAAGCCCTTAAACTTGAAAAAATTTCCTGAATCTTTCAAAAATGTGTCTTCGAGAAATTTGATTCGATACCCTGCAAATTTCGCTTCACCGGTTCAATTATTTTAGGTCTATTCAATTTAGGATTCAAGATACACAATATCCCTGGTAATTTTACTTCGAGTCCTTTAATTTCCCTCGTAAGGACGTATAGGATTCGAAAAAAAAAATCTGCAGATTCGAGATCAACTTGACAAGTATCAGAGGGATGAAAAATCATCTGATATGACGAGTAGAAAATGTGTGAGCGAATCATAAAAATAACTCTCAGACTTGAAAAAAAATAAAAGAAAAGTTCTTAAGGACATCTGAATAATGTGTTCATCTCGAAATTTTTAGAGCAGTCAGATCATCGCTGAATGACTTTTCTTCTTCCACAGTTCTTTCCGATCATCGGAATTTTTTTTTCGAATCCTGCAGACGTAAGAATTCGGTCATTAGCCCCGATAATCTACGTTCCGGTGTATCCCCAACTCAGATAGAGAGAAGAAGAAGAAAAAAAAAGTGAAACAGAGCAAAGTTCGATTTACCAGCTCGTAGGTTTGAATTTATTTTTCAAAAATCCAAGGAGCCACAGCATGCATGACCCCGCAGGCAAAACAGACTCACGCCTACGCTCGCACCCATAAAAGCCAACCCAATCCGCATCATGACAGAACCATAAACATGTTTCGCCACCTTCACCAAAGCTAAGAACGCCTCATTCGTTTTTTCATTTTCGCGGGCATTTCCAAAATGTTTTTTTTCTCTTCAGTCTCCTAATCTGACAATGCCAAGGTTCTGATTTATTTTTCTTCTTTAGTTTTTGGACCCTGTATCAAGAAGCAGTACGCTTTTACGGGTGCACCCTTGACACGCATTTCGAGGCGGTTACATAAGAGCCGCAGACCAGGTTTACTAAACGAGCGTTTGCCAAATAATTTGAAATGAACTTATGGGCCGTCAAATAGATTTTAAAAAATCACATACAAAATTTGTTCGGGAAACTTACAAGTGAGAAAGTTGAACTGAAAATGGTGCAGGCTAGACAACGGCAACAGTGAGGAAGGATCTTCCGGAGCAGGAAATGTTGCGTTAATGTGATGCGTTGCGTAATCGTAAGTTCGATTGAGTTCAATGGGTTGATTAACAGGACTCGGAATGTCCGTTCAACACTATACAGTTGAAATAAAGCTGCCTGAAGCTTCTCGTGGCAGATCGAAGTACTGCGGTTCTTTAATTTTTGGTAATCCCAAGTAGACAGAGTATCTCTTGACAGTAAGGTATGCATGAGGTAGCAAATAGTTCGACCCGAAAATAATTTGAGAATGTGTATTTCAGCGCGAAAAATAGACAAATTCATAACAATCTAAACAGAACTTCCGCAACTGGGTGAATTTAAGCCCTCTATTTGACTATGGGCAGAAAATCAAGGGACAGCTGTGTTCAAATCTTTCGAGCAAAAAAATGTGGCTCACAAACGGACGAACTTGCTAATTTTCTGCCACTGGAGGGCAATTTCAATAAATTTTTGCATGTGGAACGCAATCTCCAATACGGAACGAATAAACGTACAGTAAATGACAACGATGCAGATCCTGACACATAAAAATCTCTGGCACGTCACACTCATGTTTACTGAATATAATTTCAAGGAGGAAAAATTGCAGCAATGTTAGTAAGCAACTGCTGTACAGGGTGGAACACATTTATGCTAGGACAAAATACAAGCTTTCGGGATTAATCTAGATATTCGAGTCTGCACCTTAAAACCTCGAAGATTCTTTAAAAAAAATCTAAATGAAATGGGAGTTGATGCAACGCAAATGGACTGGCAGATTAATGGATGAACATATTCCTTCGCATTACAACAGTGCGAAGCTCCACGTCACGGTTCATTTTTAACTGAATGACGCAGCAAAATGTCCTTTACGACAGACTGGTTGCGTGGGACTGCTTTATTGTAAGTGGGTTCAGGTACAGTACTTACAAAGGAATTGAACAAGAACTTTTCTATCTTTGGTGTTTTTACTGCAGTGAACGGAGTATGATGAAGAGGGCGTAGTTCTTTCGGTTTACGGCGTTTCAAACGATTCGTGATGGAAATACGAATTCATTGGCGTGAGCTTTCATGAATAAATAATTTAATTCAGTCAGGTATTTTCAAGTCATACTCAGAGGGACCCGACATAAAATCGACTTCGGAATTTTCAAGATGGGGAAATCAGCATTTTGCTGGCGATATCACCGAAAAATTGGCGGTTTGTGTTTCTCAAAATGCTTGAGATGTCAGGATGCTGAATTTAGAGCTAAGGGTAAAAAAAAAGAGTTTTACCAAATTCATAAAGCGGAATTTTTTTCTTCCTTATTTTTCCCTGACTTGATCTTGTTGATCCCGCTTGAAGTCGATCATAGACAACATCTTCTAAACAATGTGGCCTGTTTTCGAAAATATATTTCGAGTATAGACCTCACCCAAGTTTCTTGACACATTTTAAAGACCTATCATCACGTTAGGGCGGTCTTTTCGGGAAATGTGAGAAAGCTTTGAAGAGAATCATCATACATATATTCTTTGAAATATAAAAGTGTTTCTTTTGCCCGCATAATTTTATTTTATAAGCCGGGAATGTTAATTATTGTTTTGTATCGTAGTATCGTATTTTCTATCGCGAACTGCCAGTTAGTTCATTTACAGGACCTTTCCACTTTTGTTTTATCAATTCTTGAACTTGAAAGATGTCGAAAGACATAACAAATATTTTTTCCGAATCGCTGATGCACGCACATCAGAAGTTTATTCAACGTGGAGGTTATGTAGATGTATTTTAGTAAACTCAATGAAAAAAAAATCCTTAGTGTGTGTGGATCCCTTTTTACTTCCAATTTTTTAAACCTTTTCTCCGGCCTACAAAAAAGTACGATGTCTAGAACTTCGATTTTATCGCTTGTACAACGAAAACCATTCGCTTCTCTGAACCCCAAGTCGTCTGAAGATCTAAAATAACGTACACGATAACTTCGCAAGATTTCAAAGACACGTGGTAATAAAATAAAGTAGCATTGCACAACGCTAATTTTCTTCCCCGGGTTGGACCCGGGGAAGAATCAGAATGAGATATAATCGCTCAACGCAAGCTCCAAAAAAAAAATACTTAAAACAAAAATATCTCATAATGAAAAGTCAAGGAACAATGCAGAGAAATTCCACATGCCTTCACCGAACTCGCCCAGCTGAAGTGTTATTTCCCGCGGATCTTCCCATTAGAATCCACGCCAAGTTTTCGTTGCAGGATCGTAAAAAAATAAATAAATAATAAGCTGAATGAAACATCATCGCACGACGCAAGCTCAGGTAAAAAATAATAATAATAATAACGAACAAAAAAATATATCGCAAAATAAAAAAGACGAGGAACAATGAAGTGAAAACCCGCATGCCTCCAACGAAGCTCATCTGGCCGAGTCAGGCAGAGGGATGAGATTGGATATAGGGAAGAATCGCGGCCACGGAGGGTCAGTGGTGGAAGGAACATCGCCTATAGGAATCGGGGCCCGGGTTTCTTCGTATAGAGCACGACCGAGATTTACTGACCCGTGAACAAACACGCCACTACACAGCATCCCGAACAGGTCGCAACGACGAGTCCAGGCAGCTAACCCGATTGTACACATTGGAGGAGAATAAATTTGTTAAAAAAAGGAAGAAAAAAAGAGAAAAACAAACAAAGAAAGAAAGAAGAAGCAGCCAGCATATCGCGGACATAGCCGATCGACCAAACAAAACAAAAATAAACAGCTTCTTATCAGCTAGCTATGTTTGCGAGAAGAGTCTTCCGTGCTTCATCTACGCAGACGCTTCATCGTCTTGGCCAGCAGGGCTTTTCAGAATTTTTCCATCATTATCCGCGGATTGGTCCAATTAAAAGAAAATGCAGTTTTTGCGAATTAAATCTGCGATGCATTTCCCTGTAGCTCAAGTTGAGAGAAGGCAAATAACAGTAAAATCTCGTTTCAACGAATAACGCTCACAACGAATTTGTTTCTTCTGTCCCTGTCCAAAGGCACAATCCTATTTTATTTTCGTTTCAACGAAGTTTCATTTAATTTAAACGAAGTTTTTCTTGACGTCCCGAAGATTAAGTGTGGAATGCCAGACGTCCTGTTCTGAGGGGGAGGACAAAGAAGGGTCACCAGAAAAACCCTTTGACTTCGCCAGGGTTTAAGCCCCTTTGAAACCGGTGGCTGAAAAAAAAAGCCTTTGTCGTTTCAACGAATAACGCTCACAACGAATTTGTTTCTTCTGTCCCTGTCCAAAGGCACAATCCTATTTTATTTTCGTTTCAACGAAGTTTCATTTAATTTAAACGAAGTTTTTCTTGACGTCCCGAACACGGCGTCTTAATGATATTTTAAAGGTAGTTTACAATAGCTCTTCCATGAAACTTATCGTTTCAAATTATCATTTTCGCTCAATGAGATTTCCTTTCTTCAAGAAAATTTTTTGCATTAGATTGAATACGGTAAAAGTTTGCAAAAAGTGCCAATTTTCCTTTTGCAGAGCAAAACGAATCATCCGAGACCACGAATTGCCAAAGTGTGCATGAGTCAAAATGGGCACAATAAATCTATAAGCATTACCAGGACTGGCATTTTTTGTGAAAGAAGCGTACTAGAAACACCTTCAAGATTGTTGAGGAAAATCCAAGGCGGTTTTAATCTGTCAGCCGACGCTGACAGATCCTTCCAGCTGTCGGCAATAAAAACGACGACAATTAATCATGGAAAAGAGGCGATCAAGCCCTGGGTAACTGATCAAAAGCTGTCTGAACGAAGAGATAGCAAGTGATCGAAAACACTTCCCATTCGAGCTGGTTCACGTGACCTGGATTCACAAAAGAAATAAAAAGCGATCCCAGGTGTAATTCAGTTCTGATAATCAGAATTCCTCTGGGCGTCTCGATTTAAAACGCTATTAATCTTGGCAGCCTCATATCCTCTCGTTAGCATCGAAATATGAAGAATCGAGGGCCGAATAACGCGCTTCTGACCATATAATCGATCATTCCAACACCTACAGAGTCATTTCATACGGCCTACAATTCAGGTAACATTACGGCTCATACTGATTTACACTACCTTTGATGCTTGGTGAACTCTGTTCAAAGTTTTGGGCCGCTAAGATTGCGGCCCTTTGTGAGAGAGGCCAGATGAAATTCAATTTTTCCTTCGAAAACACCAAGAAGACCCAACAAATTAAAAATTAGCTAAAAAGCAAGACATTAATTCACAGAATAAGTGGATCGAATTTCAGCTCGAGATACTCCAGAGTGGATTAGAAAAATTTTGAGAGATCGCCGAAAAACAATGTATTATGAACAAAGGTACCAACGATCAGCAATCATCAAATCAAAACAATTATATTCGTAAATTTAAATTAAATTTATTGTGATAGCAATATTGGTGCAGCAAGACATCTGGAATAATCATAGAAGAAGAAAAAAATCGACACTTCGAGTTGTTCAAGAAAAAAAAAGGAACTTCTACAAAGCTTGTCCGAGTTATACTTCCCAATGAATGATTTGTAAAAAGTCAGCCAAGCAATACCTTCCGATTTTCAGCGTGATATTTCAAAATTGTTCTTTAATTTTTGAAGAAATTTCTTTTGAATTACTTGGCCAAAATAGCGAAGTGAAAGAGAAAAACGCCGGTTGCAGCAAAATGACACGTTTTCCTTCTCGTCTTCGACTTTTTCGTCTGTTTTTATGCTCAAGTTTTCCTTTCACATTTTCAGAATGAAAACACAACCGGAAAGAAATCTATTAAAGTGACTTTTTCTATAGGAAATACTTTACCTTGAAGTCGTGAATTCCCAAGATTCTAGAAATTTGAACGGAATATTTTCAAATTGGCAGCTTCAAGTAATCAGGAGATATCACAACTGTATAATAAAATATATGGACTTCTTGTGGTCCGCTCAGAAAGTTTTCCTGAAATATATACAGTACTTATTTATATATAAACACACAACTCAAACTAACTTGATGTTATTCCTTTTGGCAGAAGACAAAAAAGTCAGCTCGATTTTGAGTTGAAATAATTTAACATACGTTTCTCTCGTCGCCAACGCAGCCACATTACACAATTCCAAATAAATTGCTGTAATAATAAAATATCTTTCATTTAAAAATATCCAAAACCGGAACTTTACAGTCCTTCATTAACTGCGCAAAAACTCATCAGCACACAATGCAAATGCAGTGGAACGAAAGAAGGGGAATAGACCCATCATCTTTAGAACGAACAGAAAAGGCGCAATGGTGGGAAATGCTAAAAGACCACCTTCGGCTCGTTGCATACCTTGAACCCAGGAGTAGTTCCTCCATCCGCAACCATTTGTCAACACCGAATTACATCAAGAGATAATTGCAGACAAATAATGGCGAAATAAATAACGTACTACGCACAAAGGACGTCAACCTTTCTGCTCCTAGCTCATCCCGGAGAAAACCAAAAGCTGCACATACTGTATAGTTACCACGTAGTCCCACCATCGATGATCAGAAGGACGAAGTACTTGTATGAAAATTATAGTCCAAAAGAATATTGACTAAAAAAAAAAAACGTGAGATATGAACAGGAATCGTTCGTCACGCTGACAATTCCTGTTCGACCAGACGTCGTTCAACACGTTTGAAATGTGCAAAATATTTTTCATCAATTGAACCACTGCTGAATCTTGTAGGTATACTTCTTGCTCACTGATTCACATTTTCAGACGACCACGACGATCTACCAGTTCCAGTAAGGAAGCGGATGATGTTTTTTTTGTGCAATATTGCGAGGCCAGGTGATTATGTCTTAATTTGTGAAAATTACATCCATTTTCGTCCTCAGGTGCAAGACCCGAAGTATACCAATCAACCTTCGTTCATTATCCCACATTAAAGCAGGAACTCTGATAACAATTATATTTCAAACAATCACCGGGTGCTTGTCAAGCAGACAGCATTAAAAACAGTTTTATCTTCAACTGCTTAATCTTCAAACCCCCCTCTCAAGAACCTTCTGGGCGCTGCGCTATTTTAAGAATGCGTAAACTGACCTTGCAACGATTCTGAATTTGAAAATCCAAGGCAAAAAAGTGATCCCCCCCCCCTCCCCCCAAAAAATAAACGCGACGGGATATCGTGATGCCCAAACGATGTTCCAAAAATAATCTTCGCGTTCTAAACAATTTAATTCACCAGGAAAAAAAAGATGGGCGTGAAAACCTTGGGCTTTTCTTTTACGAACACGCGTTCGTAAGCGCAGGTGCAGTCTGCCCGACTTCGTACATGCAGGCTCAGGACCAACTGTCGGTGCAGCGACTTTCACTGCAAGATCTCGTTACTTTCGTTTTATGTGCTGCCAGGGGAAGAAAAAAAAATTCATATATTTCTAGGTAATCACGGAATGCAATATACGTACGTGCAGATGCCCGATTCCAAAAGAAAACATGCACAGAATGGGTTACAACCGCCGAGCTCATTCACATTCCGAAGGAATATGCTGTCGACGGAATAATTGATGATCCAAAACCTCGGGTTGACATTATTACCTCAAAGATGACATTGATGTCGAGAGTTATGCATTAGCCGGTCTTTACGAGAGGAGTTCCGAAAGTTCGAGGATAATCCTGGACGGTTTAATGTTTGCTTTATAAAACAGTGTATTCATTCAAAATTTGTCAACGTGATTGCTACGAAGCTTGGCACATTTTTTGTTGTTGTTGTCAACCAGGCTCCGAACACTTGAGTAATTATCCTAAACATTAAATTCCACGCAGGAAATTGTGGGAAATTTGCTAGGGTCGAAAAGGTGGTGGCAGCTGAAATATTTGGTACAGGGCCAAAAATCACGTAAAAAATGTGAATGAATGATGATCCACCAAATTCTTCACGTCATGAAGATATGAAATCGCATCGGGTTATTCAGGCTTCAGCTTAAACGTCCCCAAGTAGGTCGAAAAAAATATGAGTTGAACCATTAAGATTTTATGGGACTACTACCAGAGCAATAAATCGAACAGCTGAAAAGAAAGGGCGAAATTGCTGCCAATTCTGGAAAGGTGTTCGATGCATAAGATTTCTTGATCAAAAATACAAAAAATTGGTGAACAACATATGATGCAAAAATTTTCTTCAGTGCAGGTACTTTCAAATGAAGTGCTTCGAGTACGCAAGCTTACGAGCCAGAATCCAAAAAAATTACGTATGAAACGAATCAAAATAAATCATAAAGACTCAAAGCCAGCGCCAATTATTTTTCATTGCATTTTCAACACCGAATTCTTATTCGTAAATTTTGGGTAACCCATAAATTTGACAGAATGAATCCAAAAATTTAAAAATCATAATATAGTTCAGTATTGTTATCATTGGAACATGGTCGTAATTTTCATAGACATTTCATATTAGTATATTCGAAACATTTGGTAGCACTTGGACAGTTCGTAGATTTATGGAATATCGATGTGCGGCGTGGAAAACGTACTGAATTTACTTCCAGCTATGGAGTAAATTTGTGATTCCCCGAATTCATTCCATTTTTAAACTAGACCATACAAATTGAATAAGGTTGGAAAAATGAACAAACTTGGTTCCCTAAAATTGCGTCCAGCGAATCAACTCGCGTTATTTCTTCCATGATTTCACTTCAACTCCATCAGACCAAATATATTCCCAAATGAACTTATTTTTTTGTTTCCCTCTGAAAATGGTCCCAAACATATCTCGATGAGTAGCTTCAAAAAACTCAGCATGACTAGTATGAAACTTCAAATTAGAACAGTGCATGAACGTCAGTTGCTGAAATCATTCACCGCATCGCGTACTTTTCCTGATTTCCCCCGAGTTTTGGCCGTGTTCCGATTGTGAATGTTCGTGACGAATCTCATTGCCCACGAGCGAAACTTTCAGTTCATCCACCGAAATCGTGAATGTGTGGGAAAATGGGCTCACATCCCGAAAATCTTCTTCCGGAAACAACTACCCACAGACGATTTCTTTTTGCGCAACTGGTCGTAAAAATAGCCTTGTCACTCCCTTACAATCTGATTTGTTCCACTTCACCATCAGAGAATATAATGCATCATGATTTGCGGGAACCGGCGGAAAGATCTTTACGCAAGATATTACCCATGCAAAAAATGCTAAGAAACCTTTGCTACGGGCAAGGACCATGGAACACTGCAATTTCTGCTCTCACAAGAAAATCTGCAGTCAACAGGGAAAATTCTCTTATGAAAAGCAGCATTGAGAAATTCATGCCAACATTTTGTTCAACTGTTGCTGATTGAATTTAGCACCATGGAAATCTGCGTGAGTGCGTGGGTCAAACTGGAGCCGGACAGACCCAGCGTTAGGTAGAACAATCCCCAGAAAAACCTATCGCCAATCCCAATGCTTCAATCTTTGCGGATGCTTTCCGTCTCTCGTCTTTTCTCTTGCCACAAAACAAGTACAAGTGGTACCTCGCAATTCGACCTGCAGAGAGACTCAAAATGTCAAATTCGATGTAGAAAACATCGAATTCGACACTACATGCATGAAATGAACGTTTGTGAGCAAGTTTCTGATTATTTCCCCATGAAATACAGCGTTGCGCTTTTATTTGGAATCGCGTCGGTTCCAGAGCAGTTAAAAATCTCTTTAAAACACTTCATCCCTAAGAACAAGGCTTGGACAAATGAAACAGTATTTTTTCGTGTGGATTCCATCTGAAGTTTTTTTTTCCCCCATTTCAGAAGAAAAAGTGAGATTTTTCCGGCGGCATATCCGCATCATGTAGAAAACATCGAATTCGACATTGTCTCGCAATTCGACTCTTACCTGGCAACGGATTAGGGTCGAATTGCGGGGCACCACCTGTGCAAAAATTAATTCGAAACAATTTGACGCTTTATCCAACAATATTCCCCGAAATTTCCTAGACAAGAAAACAAGGCCCGAATCTGTCACTAAACCATCAAAACACTCATGAGATGCGATGACGAGATAAAGACCCGAGTTCGTGCTCAAGTAGTTGCGGCAGTTGACCTTTCAACAATAATTATTCGCTCGCGAAAAGGAGGCCGCGAACATCATCGAACAATAAATGCTTTCGGATAACGAAACGCCTGGGCATATCTCATCATTTCCCCCCATTCAAGCAGGAAAGCAAAAAACAAACCAAAACAAAACCACATCGTTCTCAATCAACCTTATATGCAGTTTACAAGAAAACTGGATCGAGTCACTGATTCAGTCGAAACACACGTGGACTAGTAAACCATTCTGCGAAACGGAGCAAAGCGCAGCGGGTGCGGTATGAAATCAAGGCTGAAAAACAGACTCATTTCGGAGCACAATGGAACAGAAGCGGCGGTCACAGTCGACTCGGTGGGGTTTTCGCCTCGCGGAACAAAGTCAAAAGCTGGACTTCACAATAAACATAAACAGCCAAGCTTCCTTGAATACCCCAGAATGGCCCCAACTGCTTTGCCCTAAATCCGCCGGAAAAAATCTCGCTTTTTCTTCAGAAATTAACAAGCCTTGGAAAAAAAAAAGAACTTCGGATGAAATCCACTGGAAAAAATACTGTTTCATTTGTCCAAGCTTTGTTCTTGGGGATGAAGTGTTTTAAACAGATTTTTCACAGCTCTGGGACCGATGCGATTCCAAATAAAAGTGCGACGTTGTATTTCGTGGGGAAATACATGTAATCAGAAACTTGCTCACAAACGTTCATTTCATGCATGTAGTGTTTTTTAAACCAGTGTTCCCCAACCCGCGGACCAGCGCGGGTCGGCAGAATTTTTTTGCCAGTCCGCGGCAAATTTTGAGACGCAGTTTATAAAGATAAATCCTCAAGACAATTCAGTTTTGTGATGAGGTATCGAACGAAATACAAGCGCGTCCAACAAAGCTTGATGCAAAATGTCGAGCAAATTTTGACAACATATTTGAAATTGTGAGCCTCCAATGACCCAAGAGACAGAAAGACATTCTTCATGGACTTCCCGAGAGTTCAATCAAAGGTCGCAATAGTGAGCAGTCAAATAAGTGAATGCGGAAAAATTTAAACGACCCGCGCGGAAAAGAAAAAGTCCTACGCAAAGAAAACAATTATCGATGCATTCCTTTTCGAGCGTAGAAAGCAGGAACGGTTCAAAATTAAATAATTTTGAACCTTGCTTCAAGAAATCCGACGTTCTTTCACCACAGTCACGAATTACACACACGCAAGAATGTTCCTCGCGTATGCGTCAGCTGGGAACGATTTTAAAAATTAAATTCAAAATGCGTTCTCTTAATTGAATACACACGCTATTTTCGCCGAAGCTGAAGCATCGGCATTTTTCTTGTTTTTTTCCCCAGATTGATAATATCAAGGCTGAAAAACAGACTCATTTCGGAGCACAATGGAACAGAAGCGGCGGTCACAGTCGACTCGGTGGGGTTTTCGCCTCGCGGAACAAAGTCAAAAGCTGGACTTCACAATAAACATAAACAGGCAAGCTTCCTTGAATACCCCAGAATGGCCCCAACTGCTTTGCCCTAAATCCGCCGGAAAAATCTCGCTTTTTCTTCTGAAATTAACAAGCCTTGGAAAAAAAAAAAAACTTTGGATAAAATCCACTGGAAAAAATACTGTTTCATTTGTCCAAGCTTTGTTCTTGGGGATGAAGTGTTTTAAAGAGATTTTTCACAGCTCTGGGACCGATGCGATTCCAAATAAAAGCGCGACGTTGCATTTCGTGGGGAAATGAATCAGAAACTTGCTCACAAACGTTCATTTCAGGCATGTAGTGTTTTTTAAACCAGTGTTCCCCAACCCGCGGACCAGCGCGGGTCGGCAGAATTTTTTTGCCAGTCCGCGGCAAATTTTCAGACGCAGTTTATAAAGATAAATCCTTAAGACAATTCAGTTTTGTGATGAGGTATCGAACGAAATACAAGCGCGTCCAACACAGCTTGATGCAAAATGTCGAGCAAATTTTGACAACACACTTGAAATTGTGAGCCTCCAATGACCTAAGAGACAGAAAGGCATTCTTCATCGACTTCCCGAGAGTTCAATCAAAGGTCGCAACAGTCAGCAGTCAAATAAGTTAATGCGCAAGAATTTAAACGACCCGCGCGGAGAAGAAAAAGTCCTACGCAAAGAAAACAATTATCGATGCATTCCTTTTCGAGGGTAGAAAGCATTCAAAATTAAATAATTCTGAACCTTGCTTCAAGAAATCCGACGTTCTTTCACCACAGTCACGAATTACACACACGCAAGAATGTTCCTCGAGTATGCGTCAGCTGGGAACGATTTTAAAAATTAAATTCAAAATGCGTTCTCTTAATTGAATACACACGCTATTTTCGCCGAAGCTGAAGCATCGGCATTTTTCTTGTTTTTTTCCCCAGATTGATAAGCACTAACGGGTGGATGATAAGATTTCTATCAAGACAAACTGGAGGATTCGACTAGCGCAAACATTAAATAACAAGTAGTGTCCTTTTTCGCGGAAGTTAGATCATTAGGAAATTTTTGTGTGTTCAATTGACTTGAATCCCTTCAACTAATTCAGAAGAATTCCGACATCGGAATACAGTAGCTGAGATAAAACAAAAACGAAGCCAAGGTTTTGAAGAAAAACAAAATTCTCCAAATCACGAAGCGAAAACTCAGGGATGGCATATTGCCCAAAGTTGTCCAATTTCAGAAAGTTGAACGCTGAAAAAAATATTTATTTGACATTGTTTCAAGTTTGGCGATTGTTTTCAAAGGAATAAATGTATTTCTTAATGACGATTCGTCAGTGATGCCCAATGCGAATGGCACTTGAAACAATTTTCGTTGAGGAAAAATTTGGAGGTTAAAATTGAATATGATTTTCGACAGAACGAAGAGAAGTCATAACATGGATCTCGTGACCGTTTTGAGGAGATTTATGCAGAAACTGAGGCAAGTAAAACTTGCTCATGTTCGACGGAAGACCTTGTTTCAGGTGAGGGATATTTTGCATAAAATAAAAATGCATTGAAGTCTTTCGAGTGTGTGTAGGACTGCACTGATGCGTTCTTCGATGATTTGGGGCGAATATTCGATTTAAAAAAAGCCGGTCCATTTACAGTGAGACCGCGAGATGCGGACATAACTGGTGCTTGAACAGTGTCCCTATGCACAAATCAAGATACCAGCGGTTCCTTTCAAAAAATGTACGCGATTCTGATTTTCCAACAGTTGCATTCGAAAAAAAAATGAAATCGATTTTCCAATTTGTTATTGCAAGCGGAAAGCCAACCCGGAAATAAAACGATTCCCACGCGTCTGAGGATGAAAAACTTAGCTCCATTCATCCGGAAAAGAAATAACACACTCGTCCTGTCCAACGTGTTCTTTTCTCTCGCCCCATCATTCAGGAAAATTGTTTCTTCGGACCTTCGACTCTATATACGTAATACGCCACACACACACACACACACACACACACACACAAAATAAAATAAAAATGCAAAATGCACACGAACTCAAAGCCGTGATCTGAGAACCCAGCACGGCTGCGAACGTGTGTAATTTCCTATTCAAATCGCATCCCCAGTTGCCTAACCCTTCGTAGACATCACGGGCCCCGGCGTGATCCAGCAATCCATTCCATAGCCCCCCGGGATCCACGACCGTGCCAACGTAAAAATTGTGATGCATACGATTCTGGAATCCTATTCGTCACACACTATTACATTGATTAAAACCGAGAGAAAACAAAATCGACTAACACCATTAAGAATTTTATACGTGAGGAGTTTCACGCGGAAGTTCATCTCAGATCAGGTTCATGGTTCATGCTTGTTCGTGGTGAAATTCATAAAAAATAAAATAAAAACAAAGCCGTAGAAGAAGGAACTGTTCGAAACGAAATTGGGCGAGTGCAAAACCGTTCCTGGTAAATTTTCCTTATCCGTATCAGCACATCATACACCCTTTTACCACGACGAAGCAGCAATAATCGCCAACAGCCCAAAACATGTTCATTATCGCCCTTAGCGTAATCTAATTCACGTATGAATGCTTCGATGAAAAAAGAAGTAAGATATGTTGAACGATATCAAAAGTTTTTTTTTTTGTGCGTGACTCGCCGGCAAACGGGAAGTTTACGATGTTTTACCTCTTGAGCAGCTTCTGTAAACTGATCGCAGATGTTAATTTCTAAAATATCTTATCTGTTCATTTCCGTTACCTACGTTTTGGACCGGAAAATGAAAACAATCCCACCGAGATATAATCGCATTGGAATTGCGCAATCCGAATCCCAGGCTCATGGTCCCCAGTTTTCCTTGTGAAGCTTCAAACCACAATTCCTGGCAGGATACGGAATTTCCTGATGAGCATGAAATTATTCTTGGAAGTTGTGGTCTGATGCAGCGCGAATAAAAACCTGCAGCATTTTAGATATTGCACAATTGAAGACGCATGAAGAATCGAAAGAGGAGCTCGAATAAAAAAAAAAGTCTTTCCAACTCATTTTCTTCCAGACTTGATAATTCTTCACCCATTCGCGAACAAACATTTGAAAAATTCAAAAGAATAATGACAGATAACATCTCTTAAGTTAATATCTTCTTGGGCTATGTCCACGTGGTGACGGCGAATAGTTTTCACACATACTGTATTTTAATCGTAAATCTGAAGTTTGAATCATTTGCCAAAATATATTGTCTAAATTTTCGAACTACGCGTCAATTTGTTTCAGAACGTATATTAGTTTCAATCGCCCCTAAATACCGTAACCCTAAAACTTGACAAAACACGCCTTTCTATTTCAAACTCTCGGCTGAAATATTCTAAAATAAAAATAAAAAGGGGAATATCGTTTTTAGTCGAGCCAACACGGAAAATTCTCTAGGATAAGACGAGAAATGGAGAAAATTAGGTTTTTTTATAACGGATGGAATAAAAGCGAGTAAAAGTTTATCAAATTTAGCCAGCATAGCGATGATTAAGGTGAAGTTGGTGCATAAATCTCCTTTTTAATCAACGGTAGCAATCAGTTTTAAAAACAACGTATGGCATACTGCAATTCCCTCGCAAAATGTTGTCATTTTAATATTGTAGTGAAATTCAGTATAAATGGGTGGTCTTCTAACGCGAATACCAAGTATGCAGCTCGCACTATCGATAGGTATCAGATGTGAGCCAGCAGTGTACAGCTAACAATCCCTTCGGACCTTCTTCCACATACAGTGGAAATACAAGGTTTTTGATGTATTGAATTTCTCAATCGTAAAAATTTTAATAATCGACTTCATATGCGTAAGGGCATCATTTCTCATAAAAATTTGCCTCAAAATCCCGATCTTGACTCGTCCTTCAAGAAAGATTGCGAACTTTTTCTAACGTTTCTTTTAAATCGATTCAATGGTAACTTCTTTATATTTATTGTGCGGAATACAGTTGAGTATAATTCCCGGTAAAGCTGCATTCCAAAACTCCTAGAGGGGGGATGAAGAATATTTTATTCAACAGCGTAGGTCCATTTAAAATAACAATAATTTTGTCTTACGAACTCGTCCAGATGATAGATCGAGAATGCAATCATTCCATTCAGGAACGTTTTAGGGCGAAAGAAGAGAAATATCAAGATTTTAAAGCATTCTCTACAAGAATAAACTAAATACAAAACGGATAATACTGTATTGTAATACAGTAATGGCAAAGAAACTATTACAGCCTTTTCAATGGTTCTGAATTCAATTCACGAGACGAGTCACGGCTGGACTCCTAATGATGGGCTTAGCACATCCCTGGGAGACCCGATGCCGAGCGACCTCAAACGATCGGGGGGAAATGACGCGGCTCTTGTTCGCGCCCAAATGCGCGCCGAAGCGCTCTTTTACGATGCCTGGTGCGTAACGAGCAAAACGACGGGAAAGAAATTCATTTCCTCGTCGACTCAGGTCAGCTCTGATGAACGCATGATGTGGGGCTGATCCTTTTTTTGTTTGTTGCTTCGAAAATATGTCTCTTTGTCAAGACCAGAAACCGTTTTGAATTCAGGCAACAACATCTTTAAAAAAAGGGGGGAATTTTTCGAAGCGTGATATTTTATTCATGGGTGCAACGATGCTCGGAGCTTGATAAATTACATCATTACAGGGAAAAATTTGCTGTAGACGATATACTGTATTCAAGCTTTGATAAAATCCTGGCAGGTTTTCGTTATTTGCTTCAATATTTGCGACTGTTGAGGAGTTTTTCACCCTCGACGACAGCAACATGTTTTTAAAAAAAAGTGCGGGTAGGCATTTTCGAAGCATCGCGGATGCATGATCAACATCGTGAGATTTCATTCACGGGTGCAACGATGCTCATAGCTTGATAAATTACATCATTACAGGGGAAACTTAGCTGCAGAGGATATATTCAAGCTTTGATAAAATCACGGCAAAGGTTTCTGTGGAGAAGGGGGCGGGTTATTCTT
>CAJPEX010004366.1:5568-22268 GCA_905338405.1 Notodromas monacha | reverse complement strand
TTTGTTTTTCAAACCTCAAGAATAAAATTTGAGTTGCAGGGGTTGTGCTCAAGGCAAAATCCATTTTCAAAGAATTTTTGCTGTTAGCATAACCCCCTTGAAAACATTTTTGAAACTTGCAATTTACTCTCCTTAACATTTAAATTAAAGCCTCAATTTATCCTTTTAATCCTGTCACTGTATAAAACTACTGTTTAAGACAGTGAACAATTTTTTCCCCTTTTTAAAAAAAAAAAATTCGAATTTTTCAAATTTTCTGGAATGGATTAAACAATTTCCCATACAAGTCTACGGGAAATCATGATTCGCAGTAAGAACGTTTCGTACTAAGAACGTTTCTCTGGAATGGATTACGTTCATAGTGCAAGGTACCACTGTATACTATAATAGTAAAGGAGGTCCCCTCATTCCTAGGAGTGACCTTTCTCAAGAATTCAGACCCAATAAAAAGCAGCATTATTTTCATTGAAGTGGAAGTTCCTCTTCAAAATCAATCACTCAAAGACTGGAATCCTACGTTTGGACTTTGGCAGACATTTATTTCTAGCTGTTTGCTGACTTTGCAGCGCGGACTTTCGAATATATAGTAAGGAATCCATCAATTTTTTGCCAAAACTTGGCTCTTTGAGTCCTCTTTTTCGTTTCGGACCTTGGCGGAAGGCAGTGCATGATGTTCACCCATTGCAGCGTCGGCTGCCGCCAAGTCCCTTTGCACATCCGGGGGCATCAGTGCACTGATGATGGCGTCCTCCAAGGCCCTGTTACTGCTGCTGCCACCCTGTGGCTGGTGATGATGATGATGATGATGAACCTCTTGCCTATTATTCGTTTTTGTTTCTGCCGTCGACGTCGTCGTCGCTGTCTCATTGTCCAAGGCCAAAGTGTCTTTGTCAGCATCAGTATGAGTACCAGCCTTTTGTTGTTGTTGATGCTGCTGATCATTTGTCATTTTTTTCGCCGAGTTCCGTGCGAGTGTGCAGAAACTCACCTTCTTGAGCAGTTTGTACATGATGAACTTGTTGTTCTTCGAATTATTTCTGGTGGATGACACGACTTTTGACGACGATGCGGAAGATGAAGAAGTTGATGCAGCAGCTTGTTCTCCATCAGCAGCAGCAGGAGCATGGTCACTTCTCAACACTGAAAATCTCCACTGCCTGTGGCCATCATACGCTTCTTTTTCATCATTGCTCATCTCGTTGACGGAGTTTTTGTTGTCTGTGTCAATACCCTTGTCTTGGAATCGTGTTCCTTCGATTTGCGGTCGCATGAATTTCTCGAAACTGCGCATCAGCGCATCCGAGGCATGATGTTCACCCTGAAAAAAATCCTGTCAAGTTTATAGGGGTTGTCCCAGTTGGACGCGGCCTCTGGTATTTTTAGAGTAGGTGTGATCGTACTGTGTAATGAAATCATGACATATAGCCCATGATGTTCAAAGTTTTTTCCCCCAAATTTTTTAAAACGTTTTCAAACTTCACTGCATTATAATAGGGCAACATTTTCTATAGTCATAGGCATCAGAGTTCTCCACTCATGCTACAAGGCTCTGGAAACTTTGTCAGGCTAGCTAAGAATGTGATTTTTTCTTGTTCTTTGCATTACCCAAAATATAGGGAAAACGATTGGTCTTTTCTGAAAAGATAATAACACATTTAACATGCACACGAACATTACTGTATATACTGTACTATACTATGCTTTTCGACAAGTCATATATATGCCACTGGTGTGCATGGGAGAGTTGAAAATAATTTTGATGTCTTCTGTATACTGCATGCATATTGTTTTAATTTGGAATCAGTTTTTTAGTGTGAGACTTCCTTGTTATTTTACATACACTATACCAAAAAATCTTGATGCAACGATTTATAGGGGGAAAGAATGCGTTCATTATTCTGAATAATTTCATTTAACTAGCTTTTACGATTTAATGACTAAAGAAAGGCATGCATTCTAAAATGTAGCTAAAGGATTTCCAAGAAACATGTCCTTTTGTGTATTTTTCAACACAAGTTTTTTGCAGAACAAAAATTTAACATTAGATCTGCTTATCAAGTCAATTAGACCTTTTTTATCTGGCATTTTTGGACTTTTCAGCAATATTTTGAAAATTAGCCTAAACCATGCATTCCAACAGTTGCACAAATCTCTTCATTCTTGGAGGAGAATGTGTGGAACCTCTTGGAAGCATGTTTGTCCTTTAACCCTTGGACAGCGGCAGCCTCCTTTCCATCCCAGGTCAAAGTCGGACTTTTTCATGATGGGGGTGCATTATATTTTTGCACAAGGTTATGCAATCCCTGCCAGGTGAGGGAGGGCAAAGTCGGATTTTTTTCCAGGGATAATGAAATGCTGGGAAAGTCCTGAGTTGGACTTTTTCCGTATTGACCTCCAACCTGGGCTCCCGGCTTTCAAGCTTAAATTTAATCTTTGAATGGGGAAACAACACAATGTCAGGGAAAAAAAGGGAGCCTTGAAGCTTTCATTTTTTCATTTTCAGGTGAAATTTTTTGGTGGAAAATTAAAAAAATGCCAGGATTTTTCCTGACTTTGCCCTGCACACACTCTTGGGGGTTTTCTAAATTCCACTCTGGAGTGCCACAAAAATCTGCGAAAAAAGTCCGACTTAGCCGCAGAAGGGTTAATGAAGTGAGAAGCAGCAGTCTGTCACATTTGGGATTAGAAAGTTCAGGCTGTGTCTGTTTTGCATATTCAGAAAACTCCTACCCAGTGAATCTATCAAACATTCCTCGGGAAGGTGGTTATGCTGGAATTAGGAAGTTTGCTATATAAGGAGATTATCTTTACATATACTCCGTGGGCTTTCTGCCATATCCAGGACTAGAGGTTAAAAGAAAAAATTAGTTATGCTTTAAAAACATTTTTTAAGGTTTTGGTTGCAAGGCTGAAATGTATCTTCAACCCACTTGAGCATGAAATGTATATTGCTGTAAAACACGAAACAGTTACCAACTTCATCCCCCAATGGAAGATTTCTGACTTTTCCTGGACTGCTGACGTACATTTAATTCTTATTTTCCTCTCGCAGATCTTCAAAAACAGGATGTCTCAAATAACCAGGATGAATCGGATAATAACCGCCAGGACTAACGACCGGGATAAAAAGAAAAAAGAGCCCAAGGATAACCCATCAGCTTACATGCATGTTGTCAGAAGATACAGGAGCAATAGGTGTTGTGGTGTCCATGTTCTCTCGCCCCGCCGGCGTAAGATGTCGAAAGTTGGCCATGACCAAATTGGGGTCATCATCGACAGTAGGGTTCATCCGGAAGATGGCATGAGGATTAGGAGCAGCAGCTGATGGAGGATTAGGAGCAGCAGCTGATGGAGGCCTTGTCGTAGTAGGTCTCGACGGCGTCGTCGGGTATCGGGAACACACCGTGTACTCCTGTGGCTCCACCTGCTGGCGACGGAGGCGTCGAACCTTGAGGAAGTCTCTTCTGCTGACCCCGCCCATGGCTGGCATGGCGACGGGTGCTGCCCATGGCAGACCATCCCTGCTGTTGCTGCTGCTGCTGGATGCCATTGTCGGCGGTGTCGTCATCGACATCATACCCTCGCTGTTTTCCTCATCTTTATTAATGCATATACACATGAGTCACTCACGACACAGGACAATGAGCATCCCTCTCATGATCATTTCGTAAAATGTAGGGACTACAACAGTCAATCCCCATCTTGTCTTGGAATATTTTCTGCCACCACATAAATGGAGGAAAGTGCATTGGAGGAAAATTTATTTGAAAACTTCTAAATTATAGGTGAATGAATAAGATGGTTTGAAGAACTATTCAGCCATATGTATCAATTCAAACTCTATTCAATAACATAGTAAGTCACTAGAAATGATTGTAGGATTGATAGAAATTTCTATGATATGATTTTGATTCAATTCACGCAAAACAGTTGAACATATTTTAAGCTGAAATTCAAAGGACTAGCAGACAAATTTGGCTTCCAAAGGTACTGAGTCAGGGAAATATGAATCTGGTTGGGTACTGAAAGAAATGAGGATTATCATATACAGTATTGTAAATGGTGTTATTGCAGACCTTAAACTTATTCTTAAGTTCGTCAACAGATGTTTACCTTAGAAGTAAGGATTTATTTTCACCATTAGTCTTTCATTTACTTGCAAAAGACATAATATTGCATATTTGAAGCACAGTATAATTCCAATGCACAAAATTCTGGTGCAACAATTTTTTAAATTAACGTTCATTTTTTCTGTTCAACTATGTAGGTTTTTAATAGGCTTCTTTGCAAAATGTTTAGGCCGTGTGATACTGCTTCATAAGAGAAAGAGCCACAGAGAATAATGCCAGGCTCAAAGGAAATTTTTACCATATTTGAAATTTATACAATATCAAAAATGCAGTGGGAACCCATTTTGGAAAACATTTGGGAAATTTTACTTGAGGAGTAGTAGAAATGAAAAAAAAAACTGTCCCTATACACAGTGACATATTGGAATACAGATACTTTTCCAACGTTTCTTGAAAATTGAAAACTTTATTTTTTTCAACATTTGGTTATCTTTTCAAGGAATGGAACTATTCAAATTAACAAATATTAAGAGTAAATGTCGATTTAAAATTACCTTATTCAGTAATAAAAACCAGGCTATTTTTCACTTCTTTTTTTTCAGAGATTTTCAATCATGTTTGCCCAATACCTGATTCTTGTTCTTTGTTTGTTTAGTTCCATCTGATGCCAAAAGATAGGATTCTGTGTGGTTCTCTTTTAAGCATTCACTTTTGTATTTTGAACTTCAGAAAAGGTTCAATTCAAATGTTTGGGGACTACTCTCCTGATTATTTTATGAACAGCTAAACCAATTAAATATGTCCCCATTGAACTGAATGGGCGAATGACTTCTGAAATGTGGATGTTCTGAGATATAGGGACAAGGTCCAAGCACCAATTATGTTCAAATCGTAGGATTTCAATGCTTTAGATTCTTTGGCATTTTGGGTTAAGTGTAAGAGTGGAAAGGTTTCCTGTGGTTTTGTATCAACCTTCCAAAAAAGAACACAGTTCTAAGATCAGGTGGAGTTCCAGTATTCTCAGTGTTCAAAGACTATTCCAGTTACTGAGATGCTTTTTCTAGCAGAAAATGTAAAAATAAATTCCACTAAAAGACATGCAAATTCAGAAATAGAATCTTCAAAATTATCCTCAACAGGACATGTGACTCTCAGAAATAAACTATTCATGATATCCTCAGTAGAAGCCTCAATTCTTTTGAATTATTCATCTGCCTTAATTTCTATGATCTTGACAGTTTTCCTTTGGTGCAGGGAATTTTCATGGCATTGATTGAATTATCAGCGCTAAATCAGGGGTTCCCATTGAGAACACAATGGAGTGAAATATGTTCCAGGGAAATTAGTGGCATAACGTGGGCTTGGCACTAAATTCATTGTTGAATTTTACATCTACTTGAAGGAAAGACATATTAAAAAAAAACGCACCCATCATTGCCAGCAAAGGTTTCCCAGCAGTAGCAGCAAAACCATTCCTTGCTGCCACAATCCATGCTTGGAAAGCAAGAAAAACCCATAAAAAATCCATCTTTTTTCACTCTGAGTGATTGGAACGTAAGATGATCTAGAACTAAAGCTGTGGGAAAAAATCTTGCTGGCATATACATGCACAGTATAGCAGCAGTAATAGTCAGAGGCACAATAACAGGATGCAGAAAAGGAAAAGGTAATCTGTTCAAGGAAAATAGAATCCCACTAGCAGAAAAAAACTACAGTCAACCCTCAATAGATTCACCCTCCCATGGGGCCACAACGTTTCCTGGCACACATCTCCCTCTAGCAGGTTTTCACCTGAGATCCCAATTGTTTCTAACTTTCAGATTCTCAAAATATGTTTGACAGATTTAGAAAACTTGCCAATTATTGAATTAGTCAAGTCCTCTTTCAAGATATTGAGTTATAATAATTATAACTGGGTATTACATTCTCTTACAAACAATTCAGGATAACTGTGAAAATTGCAGTCTCAAATTTACATTGTCGAAAAATATTTTTTTGCATGGCAGCTTCCTTGATTGAAAAAGAAGGAACTTTTGTCAAAACATTGTTTACACCCCCATCATGTTAAGTTTCAAATGTTCCCACAATCTTAAAAAACAGCTCTGATCTTTAACTAGAAATTATTTGCTCAAAAGTCTGATGCATTCTGTCTGAATCAATATATAAAATGCAGTAAAAATACTATGTTCCTGCCAGCATGAAATAGTTTCTTGCAGTTCCCAGCAAATAATTTGGGCATTTCAAAATGCATTTTATACGCATTTCTAGCCAAAAATGCTACGCATTTCAAACCTCTCTATGTTACGCCTACTCGGGATTTTAGTTAATGCATACCTTATAGGCATTTCAAAACGCCCTCTAGTTACAGCTAGGTATTTATCCAGGCGTAACTCAAGTTATGCCTGGATAGGATTGATTATAATGCAGAAATGCGTATGATACGCATTTTTCAACAGGAAATTGTTACAAAGAAACCCACAAAAAAATATTCTCACCAAGACAGACTGGGCTCATCATGCACAATGCACACACTATACACACAAACACACACACACCCACACACACACACTCACACTGACAGGGAAATAATAAATGAATAATAAACTGCCCCTCTTGGGATTCGAACTTCAGACAAACATTCCTGAGCCCAAAGTCATATCAACTGCACCACCATACCTTGGTATTATTACTGAGGTGATATTCCTGAGCCCAAAGTCATATCAACTGCACCACCATACCTTGGTATTATTACTGATGTGATAATAACTCAGTAATAATACCAGGGCATCTAATACTGGCAACAGACATGTCTGTTGCCAGTATAATACTGGCGGTAGGGTACTCAACCCTACTGCCAGTATTATACTGGTGACAGAGAACTGGTGACAGAGAACGCCAGTATAATACTGGCGGTAGGGTTGAGTACCCTACTGCCAGTATTATACTGGCGGTAGCTTACTCTGTCGCCAGTATTATACTGGTGACAGAGATGTCTGTCGCCAGTATAATACTGGCGACAAACATGTATTGAGTACTCTGTCGCCAGTATTATACTGGCAACAAACATGTATTGAGTACTCTGTCGCCAGTATTATACTGGCAACAAACATGTATTGAGTACTCTGTCGCCAGTATTATACTGGCTTAGCTTACTCTGTCGCCAGTATTATACTGGCGACAGAGATGTCTGTTGGCAGTATAATACTGGCGACAAACATGTATTGAGTACCCTGTCGCCAGTATTATACTGGCAACAAACATGTATTGAGTACTCTGTCGCCAGTATTATACTGGTGACAAACATGTATTGAGTACTCTGTCGCCAGTATTATACTGGCGGTAGCCTACTCTGTCGCCAGTATTATACTGGTGACAGACATGTCTGTTGCCAGTATAATACTGGCAACAGAGTAAGCTACCACCAGTATCGCAGTGCAGATCTAGGGGTCCAGATCCGCGCTGCAACAAACTGGTGCGACAAACTGATGCAACAAACACAATGTTGCAGATTTTTCTGTTTGTTGCATCAGTTTGTTGCAAAAATACAAAACCACAAAATATAAATTTTGATGTTAAAAATACTGTTAAAAATAAAGAATAACTTTAAAGAATGTAACAGGCTGGTGTTACAAAATACTCCATGCTACAAAGAAGGAAAAGCTGTAATGAACAGTTTTTGGCACTGTAACAGACAGGCATTTTGAAATGCCTATCTGTTACAATCCCAAAAAACTGATTTCTACAGATTTCCCTTGGTTGTAACAAGCAGGCGTTTTAAAATGCCTTTCTGTTACAATGCTAAAAACTGTTTATTTCAGATTTTCCCTGGTTGTAACACAGAGCGTTTCAAAATGCTCCATGTTACACCCAGGAAAATCTGAAAAAATATAAATTCTTGAGTGTAACAGGCAGGCGTTTTGAAACGCCTGCCTGCTACACTCAAGAAAAGCTCATCAAAAATGTTTAAAGTATAGGTGTAACTACAGAATGCATTCAAAACCCATTCTGAACGCATCTCAGAAAAAACTTTCAGTACAGCAACAAAGAAAAAAAAAGAAAGGCATTTCAGAAGAAGCTGGGCATAATAGTGATGCATAACGAACGCATTTTTTAATGCATAACTGTTATGCGCAGCAATACCTGTAACAAATTATTTGCCGGGTTTTCTCTCTGTAAAACATATTCAGTGGCTTCGAAGTTTTGTAAATAAGCTTATTATTTCTATATTACAAACCCTCAACTCAATCCCTTGAAAAGCCCCTGATTTAGTGCCACAAAATGTGACAGGACAAATGGTGGTTCCAAATCTTCCGTTAACTGTTGAAGATATTATCCCCAATAACTGGAGCTATAGGGATGTAGCAAGTAAATCTCAACACAATTCCTTGTTTTCAGCTGGGGGTAACAAAACAGGGATATATTATTGAACAGGCAGATATGAATCTATTCTCCTCAGATTCACAGTCAAAAATGATAAAAGGATTTCCTCATCCTCCTCTCTTCATTTTCCTTTTTCAAGTCTTGAGGAAAAAAAACAGAAGTTGAGGTCCAGATGTATTTTTCTTTCTATCACTGACAGAAAACAAAATCAGGCAACCTTCCACCAGCTGGATGAATTATTGTGAGAAAAGGGTCTTTGGATGAAACTCATTTGTCCATGTATAAATGGCCGTCTTTACAAGGTCTCAAGCCAACCTTGGTCCCTTCTTCCTTTTTTCACATTTTTTTATCATTGTAAAGAGGATGTCAAAATATCTTGCTTTCAACACAAAGTACAAATGAACAGTTTTCATATGTGGCGCAAGTGATTCTCTTGCTTTCTGTATGGGTCACTTATTTAAGCATGCGACTTAGCCGAACATCATCATACCCATATTATAGGACTATTAACCCTTGGACGGCAACAGCCTCCTTTCCATCCCAGGGCAAAGTCGGACTTTTTCCTGATGGGTGTGCATTATATTTTTCCACAAGGTTATGCAACCCCCGCCTGGTGGGGGAGGGCGAAGTCGGATTTTTTCTGGGGATAATGAAATGCTGGGAAAGTCCTGAGTTGGACTTTTTCTGTATTGACCTCCAACCTGGGCTCCTGGCTTCCAAGCTTAAATTTAATCTTTGAATGGGGCAACAGCACAAGGCCAGGGGAAAAAAGGGAGCCTTGAAGCTTTCATTTTTTCATTTTTAGGTGAAATTTTTGGTGTCTGGAATGGTTTCCTCCTAGCTTATTTTCCATGTGGTCAGTAGAGGGATTAAGCTGGTTGGACCGTTCCAGAAGAAAAGGGATTTGGGCACCGGCCTCAGGAAACTGGCGTCAGGTGCCATGGGCTGATACCCCAAAAATTGTGCAGAAAGTAAAAGGTCATTTCTGAAAGGGGGACCATAACTTTCCTCCAAGTCTCAGGTATACTGTATAAGGAATACTAAATACCCTTTCTTCAGAAGTATCCAAGTTGGTATGGTTATTTATCCAAAAACCGTGAGAAAATATCTTTGGCACACATCTGCTTTGATTGGTGTAAAAAAAATTGCCTTGACCTTGCCCTGGTTCCAACATTTGATGAATATAATTCGGATGAACTCTTGATGACGAGGAAAATTAGAACATTTCCATATTCTACTTGTGAACCTTCTATATATGCCTTTTGTATTGAACTTTGGACTTCGGTTTGTATTGTACATGAAAAATACTTGAATTATTGGTGTTCCTTTTGTATATTTTTAATGTTTTGTACTTGTAATAAATGGCATGGAATTGAAAGTGGATGATGAAAAAATTATTACAGTCCAGGGGGCAGGGGGCTGTAGAAACATGCTATACAAAAATGTTGAGGAGTACATTATAACAGAAGTAAATGAGAGGTCCCAAAAACACAGGGTGATTACCAATGCACCTGGCGATTAGAGAATGAACGGAGCAAAAACGGACCCCCTCCCAGCATCCTGGCGGAGGACCAGACGGTTTAATCCTTTGGGGTTGAACAATGTGGGATAATATAGGAGGAAACCATTCCTAGGACCAAAATTTTTCTGTGGAAAATTAAAAAAAATGCCAGGATTTTTCCCGACTTCGCCCTGCACACACTGTTGGGGTTTTTTTAATTCCACTCTGGAGTGCCACAAAAATCTGCAAAAAAAGTCCGACTTAGCCGCAGAAGGGCTAGCATCCATCAGGAGCATAATCATTACCAGTTGCCAGGGAAGAACCAAAAATTCACTGGGAATGCACGAAATACTCCATGAAGGGATTGATGAGAGACATGCTCAGTTGATTTATCCCTCCTCCCAGAACAAAAACACGCACACTGGTCATTTGCATAAAGTACGTACTAACACCAATCATAAACACCCAGCTGATGTCAGAAGTATGCAAGCTAGAGAGAGGGAAAGGGAGGAAAATAATGACAAAAACATACAAGCAAAAAGAAGTGGAGTGCAGTGTATGATGTACTGTATACAGTATAGCTGTTGGAAGTGTATTACTCATACCATGGACACTTGGTTGAAAACCCCTTTGGTTGAACCTTCTGTGGGAAAGGGTTCTTTCAAATTGCAGGACTGTGACCTATGAGTCAGGACTTCCTCAGGTGAGCCTGCATTTCATTTTCATAGAAGGCCTTTACAACCCAAACAGTTGGGCCAAGGCAACCTTGGACTTTTTCCAGGAAACAATGTGATCTTCAGATTTCTGGAAGTTGGACTTTATCCTGTAATATTTCTTGGCCTCTAAATAGGAACCCTTCTGACGGAAGGGTTCTAAAAATGAAAAGATAAGGAAGCAGGCTATAATGGTATTGATCTAGACAGGGGGAAAAGGAAAGTTCAGCCTCTGGTATGCATTTTTACTTCTGAGTTTTTTTTTTCTGTGCTGCAACAAAAATAAAAAAAGCTCCAGGATTTTTTCAATCTTTTCCCCTTCAAGTACTGTCCTTTTTTCTTTTAAATACGTCTGACCGGTGAGCATGCAGTCAGCAAATTTTGTGGAGAAAGTACAACTTTGCAACTCAAGAGTTAACAAAGTACTCAATAAAATAACTCATGTCCTCAAAAGAATAATCCATCAGTTAACAAACCAAAATTTGGACAAGAGATGTCTGTTCCCGGACAAAAATTCCAAATTTGATTGTGACACTAAATGGTGTTGAGTAAAAACGAATTGCAGTTATTTATGGACAAATAAAGCAGACTGATCAAGCAAACCAAAGGCTTACACATTTTAAACTTTCTTCAACTTTGAGTAAATTATTCGGGTGTGCCATGAATGTACTGTATCATAGTTTGAGCAAAATCAATTGATACAATGAAAATGGGTCATGATGGGCCGCCGCTGTCCAACTCTCTGGTTTCTGTCCGCGTCCACCAGGGCCAGGCCCTCATCCTCTTGAACCTCTCGACTTGCTTTGCACTGCAATCAGCAAAGAATTGATATACAGAACTGTTTACCGTATATTTGTTTGCATGTACAGGCACATTTTTGGTGAACCACCATGATTCCTTAGGATTTTTTTTTGGTGATTTGAGCGGGTTGGTAGTTCATCAAAATAAAAAAATGAAATTGAATAAAAATTAGGTTCAGTTGGAAGAGAAAAAATGTCTCCCAAAAAAACCAAAGTAAAGCTGGGATGCGTAAATTATGGCTAGCAAACGTTCTTCAAATGATAATTGTGATTTTTTGTTTGTGTGTGTTTTTCTTAAATTGGAGACTGCCCCCAGAATGTTTTTATAGTTGGCCATCAATTACAAATTAATTAGCATGCGTATATTTGAGTGGTTGATAATTTCGGCAGATGATGTTGGGCTTTTCAATTGGGTTACCAATGCTCATTTTATCATATGAGGGAAAAACCTGATTTTCAAAAAAAAAACTGGCAGTTGCGGAGGATGCTGGCAGCTTAGTATGAGGGTGTCTTGGTGGGATTTGACTGTAAAATCTCTACTGCATGTGCTGCATATGAGTAGGATAAGTGTCACCAGCAGATGCAACGAATGTTTTATAATGTGTTAATCCCTCTATCTCTCTCTTTCTTGCATGTATACGCTTCTATCATCAGCTGGGTGTATATAATGGCCAATACTCTGTACTTTCTGGAAGTGACCTATGTGTGTTTTTCGCTTGGGGGAAGGGATGCTTGAACCAAGTTCCTGTTTTACTTATTTGTTAGTCCATTAATATGGTATTTAGAGCTGATAAAAAGGTAAGGCTGTAAAGGCTGTAAGGTTTTACAATGTAGAAATAGATTTATCAAGCCTTACACCTTGATTGTGATTTTTAGAGCACCAAAAAGGGTTGAGAATTTCAAATTATAGCAATTTATAACTGAATAAATTGAACACGGCAATTGGCCGGGCGCGAACCGACCGGGATTTCTCCCACTAGCGCAGACCTTTCTTTCAAACAAGTTCAAATACAATCAATTCACACAAAGTTCCGAATATACACACACACTCTCACACAGGAGGATTTTTCCGAAAGTTCGACAAAGGAGGATTTCAAAAAGGTGGGTTTGTACCCAAAAATGAAATGCAGGACTCAAGAGAGTAGAAAAAAGGAGTTCCACTTAAAAAAGAATTCAAGTTTGAAAGTTCTTTCGAACTGAGAAATAATTTTGTTTCAGATTAAAAGTAATCTCGATTGATAGGAAAAATATTTCAGATGTTACGAGATTCTTTCTCACACAATACTTGACAAAAGAAAATTCCCAAATTTCTCAAAGTCCACAGGGTTTTGAAATTTTTAAACAAGTCCGAAAATTCCGTACGCGAAAATTTGCCTGGTGATTCTCAGGATTCAAACTGTGTCTGTTGCGTAAAAATTTGGGGGTTTTATGCAATTCTTCCCCACCAGATTTGGCGCGAGTTTTCCTGGCAGAAACACCCAGGTGCAGGGTGTTTTCGAAGTTTTGTAAAATGCCAGATGTTGGCAGTTTGATAGTAAATTTTTAGTGCTGTTTTTCGTAATTTTCGAGCATGTTTTCCCGTCACCGGGTGTAGGTTTTATTAGCTCGACAGCAATTTTCCGGCGCCAGGAAATTACCCCAGGAGATCGGTTTTCTGGGGGAGTCTGGGATTTTTTGACAGCTCGACATCGTTTGGAATAGGGAGACAAATAGGTTTCCCTGCAAGAGGATACTTTTCGGTTATTTTGCCGGCAGCTGGCAGTGTTTTTATCTAGTCTTTTTAGTGCTGACAGTTTAGCTGAAAGAGAACAATTTCCTTTCCTTTTCAGGAGGGTGCCGATTTTACAATCGGCTCGAATTGCCCTGGTTCCGTGTGCCGTTTTTTCCCGCTTTTTTCCTTTTCAGGATTTTTTGCTGACAGTTTAGCTGAAAGAGAACAATTTCCTTTCCTTTTCAGGAGGGTGCCGATTTTACAATCGGCTCGAATTGCCCTGGTTCCGTGTGCCGTTTTTTCCCGCTTTTTTCCTTTTCAGGATTTTACAAACGGCTCCGATTTCCGGGGAACAGTTTTTTCTGGCTTTTTGTCTTTTCTACCACGTAGGACTCTACGCGGCTAATTTAATGGTCAGGTCGTAAAGGGAGGAAAAGCGCCGCCACGGGGAAACAGTTTTCCTTAAAGCATGTCAGGGTTAAAATTCGTAGGGTCAAGACCCTAAAAATCTTTCTTGTTTGTTTTCGCGCATCCAACATGCGCGGATTAAATTACTCATCGGTGTTTCTTTTAGGTTCTGGTTTTCAAGAAAAGGGGGGTCAGAAAAATTCCGCACAACGTGCAAGACCCCTGTATGACCTCCTAAAAAAGGATATCCCTTTCAAGTGGAACAAGGAACAACAAGCATCTATGAATGACCTACAGAAGTGCATGTTATCTGCACCAATCCTGTCATTCCCAGACTTCCCAGTTCTGGGATTTTTCTTTCCCGATTGTTTTCGCGCATCCAAGATGCGCGGATTAAATTACTCGTCGGCGTTTCTTTTAGGTTCTGGTTTTCAAGAAAGGGGGGTCAGAAAAATTCCGCACAAAATCCCCCCCGCGTCCTTGACTGACCCCTTTTCCGGAAGGGGTTCAGTCAAGACGTCGCGAATAAAAAGCTGCGAATTTTTCCGAATTTGTCGCAGTTCAGAAGTTCGGAGATTGCCGAGTGGTCGTCTTTGAGGTCGATGTTGGACGATTTCCTTGTTGTCGTCTGGCTTCGAACTTCGAGATTTTTCTGCTTGCTCGATTTCCTTCTGAGTAACTGAAAAAGTGTTTTGTCAGTTGTTAGAAAGTTTTTCAAAGTCAGTATCAGTTTTTTTTTTGGTAAGAGTCAAAATGGGGTAGCTAGTCCCATTTGACTCTGTTAAACTCAAGTTTTTTATTTATTTTTAATGGCCAAGTTATAAAAGAAGTGAGATTTTTTCGGTTGCAACCTTTTTTAATTTTCAACGCTCCAGATGGCGTGTTAATCTTTTAGTTATCGGGCCGCTGTTCGGCGAAATTCTTTAAGCCGTAGTCGACTTGTTCTTTTTTGCCATGGTTGGCGATTTTTTCGGGCCGTAATCGGCGAGTTTTTGGGCCATAGTTGGCGTTTTTTAGGGACCCAGTGCTTCGGGTGGTTGATTGCGTCGTGTTGGATTTTTTCGGAATTCTTTAGGGTTTTCAATTGTAAAGTTTTCAAAGCCAGTGCTCCCTTTTCCTTTTTGCATTAGATCAGTTTTCTTTAGATCAACAGTAACTTTCCTCCCGGAGGTTTTTGCGGGAGTCAGTTTTTCCTTCTTGAGGTTCGGCGTCCCCCTGTTTGAGGAGGAGCTAACGTAATTTGCTTTCACTCGGTTTTTTGGTTTTTGGTAATTTTTTCTTTGACTTCTTCTTAGTGGAAGAAATGTTTACTTCTCAGTTTTGGTTCCCCGTTTTGTAGTTTAGCGGTCTCAAATGTTTTTAATTGCCAAAACTGGCACAACAAGAGTGTTGTTTTTTCTTTGATTCGAGGTTTGCCGAGATGTTGAGCAGAAACTCAGTTTTTGGTCAGAAGGTTTTTAAATTGGTTCCTTCCGATCTTTAAATGAGTTGCTGAGTGCATTTTTCGCTTCATCAACCTCAAGGCTTAGAAACTTTTGTTCAAGTGATCGGGAGTTTCTTTTGTAACAAATCTTTAGAAGAAATTTTGCTTCAGAGTGTCCATTTTTGGTGTTAATTTTAACTTCTCAAAGTTGAGGGATATTTTTAAAAAGGTGGTGTCCGGTTACGGAAAATGTTATAAGGTTTTGATCTCTCCTGAATTCCTCGGATCTCAGGTGGTATTTTGACGTGGTCGCCGGGGGGTTATCCTTGTATTTTGATTGAGGATAACCGCCGCGGTGATCATGTCTAGTATCATCAGGGTGCTGATGGAACTGCAGTGTGCCAACTCTGGCCAGGTTTGGAAAATGTTATAAAGTCTTGATCTCTCCTGAATTCCTCGGATCACAGGTGGTATTTTGACGTGGTCGCCGGGGGGTTATCCTTGTATTTTGATTGAGGATAACCGCCGCGGTGATCATGTCTAGTATCATCAGGGTGCTGAACCTTGACGTCACACGGTTGAGACCGGTCCCTAATCAGAAAACTGTAAAAATCCCCAACGGCTCTCCAATTCCTCGGTTTGAAATGAGGAAGCCTCCTCGGCCGCCTCTTGTTGTGTCATTAGTTTCGACGGATGGTTATCTCCCCTTTTTCTTTTCTTCAGTGTTTTCGGGTTCTTTGTGTATCCTTTTGGCATGAATGTGGTCGTCAGGAGGATAATCCTTGAATTTAATGAGGATATCCACTGTGACGATCTCGTCTAGTGCCAGAACTGGCAACTTGAATTTTTTGTACCCTTTTGGTGTTTATCTGGTTGTTGAGGGGTTTATCCTTGGGTTTTTGAATAAGGATAACCGCCACGACGATCATGAGCAATGCCATAGCTGGCGTCAAAGTTTTTCAAAAGATTTTGTGTTTGTGATTCAAAAAACCCCTTCCCCTGGTTTTGAGGGGTGGTCTGTATCTCAGTTAGAGATGAGAGGTTTATAGACTTGCCTCTAATTTCTGACTGGGGTATTGATAACTCCTTTTGGTTTATCAATCCCTTTTCCTTTTGAGGGATAATTTTTAGAGCCTCAGTTGGGAATCAGAAGGTTTCATTAGTTTCTTTTGATTTCCGGCTGGGAATCTAGAAGTATTCCGCAACAATCACCTTTTTTTTCCTTTTGAGGGATAATTTTTGGAGCCTCAGTTGGGAATCAGAAGGTTTCATTAGTTTCTTTTGATTTCCGGCTGGGAATCTAGAAGTATTCCGCAACAATCACCTTTTAAGTTTTGATTATCTCCTCTCTCCAAAGAATTTTTCAGTTTCCTGATATTATTTCATGAACAGGTTTTTTCTTCCCTTTTAAACAGAGCTTTGTTTGAAAAAGGAGAGTTGTCTCAGAGAAGTTTTTTGTGTTTTTAGACATAAAAGAGAAACATATTAGCATTTTTGTCAAAGAAAAAATATCTGATTCTGATAAGATAATGGAACCTCTGGAATCAGCTGAACCAAAGGAGTCTTATAGTGAGGCTCAGGAGGAAAACGCTGAGGAGGCTGACCTCCCAATTTTGGTTGAGGACTCAGATGAGGAAGGGGAGCCCATGGGTAAGTTTTTTGCAAGCCAACTGGAAGGGAAAAAGAAAAGTAAA
>CAJPEX010004365.1:0-22269 GCA_905338405.1 Notodromas monacha | reverse complement strand
GTGGCTGCCTGGATAGACGTCCACCCTGGACGTCTATAAGGCCGTTTTTAGTGCGTAAACCCTAGCGGTTTACGCCCAAATTATTTGCTGGGTATGAGTACAGAAAATATAAAAAAATCGCATTTTTTAAAACCAATGACCAAGTCCTTGAAAAAGTTTGGTATTTTTCTAATCCTGAACCCAGCAGAATTTTTGTTTTAGAACTTAAAAAAAATTATCCCTGTGTGCCATTTTCCCCAGCATTACTAGCATGAGATCAACATTGCAGATATCTGAAAACAAAAGGATTATTCACCCTTCCTGAATTTTTCCCAACATTTCAGTGACCTTTAGTCATACTGAAATGTGTCTGCCCCAGAAAAATTCCAACTCCGCCATGAGACGAAAAGGGCCAGCAAATTAAATGACCCAACTCTTTTAGTTATTACTTGAAAAAAAATGTTAGTCATTTAGATTTGGAGTTGGGCAAACAAGCAATTTTTTTGAGGGAAAAAAGAATAATTAAAGGAAGTTTCATTTGGGGATATTCTGGTTCTGAAATTAGTTTTTAAATCAGTTGACTGGAAGCTGCACTTGAAAGCAAGGGGAGGCACATTTCGGTTTGAATCACTTTTATCTTACCTGTGACAATAAAATAATTGACAAAAGGATTCCAGAAAACTCGAGTCGTTATGGAGGTTTGACAGGGAAAGCCTTTTAAGTTAGGAAGGTTTTTAACGCTTTGATTGTAAAAAAATTCAGACAGGAACTTGAAAAATAATCCAGACAAGTGAGTCATTTTACTTAGATAGGTTGAAGTTATCAAGGTTCAACTATATTTGAAGAACTGATTTTGGGTACAAGCGAATTTTGCTTCGGATTCTGGATGATTTACTGGGTGAAAAAATACTTGTCCCTATACAAAGAAGACGAGTTTTGAGCAGATACTTAAAACCCGTTGGTAGTCGTATTAAAAAGCTCTTCTATCTTGGCAAAGACCGAAAGAGCCAAACCAAAGGAAAAAGACTTACAAAAGGACATTAAGATTGTAACAAAGATAAATTTACAGGAGTTATTTGGGATTTATTTTACATTCAAGAAAGAAATTTCCATGGGACTTTGGAATCGATTAGCCGTTCCATACTGAAACAGAAGCTCCAGATTATGCTATTCTAACATTGTTTCTATTTAAATGTCCTCAATTTTGGGATTTATTTTACATTCAAGAAAGAAATTTCCATGGGACTTTGGAATCGATTAGCCGTTCCATACTGAAACAGAAGCTCCAGATTATGCTATACAGGGGATCGATTAGTGACATGGCTTTAAGTTACATAGTTGATAAGGCATTTTGCAAAATTAATCTTCCACTGGAATTGAAAAAATCCATTACATGAGGCGTTTTAGCATTTTTCAGAAAAATTTGGATGAGAAATGCTCTAATCAAACCAGATTTTGAGGCTACATGTACTGTATAATGAAAAAATTCGTGCTTATAAGGGATTGTCCGCGGCCATAAAGGATTTTTATTATGCTCGTAAATTCCACCGTCTTTCAGCGGAGTGTTTTAATATAACATTTATTCACACAAGTTCCAAACTTCTGCTTTCTCCTTGTCTGTGATGTATGGGATATTTCAGCACTATCTTCTGCAAGCGTCAGAAATGAGCGGATGACGACGACTGCGATTTTTTTGTTTTTTGCATTTTCAATGCTTTCAAGGATTTCTTTTCAGACCTTTTGTTAAATTTCCCCACGAAATGTGAAGCACTTTCGTCTCCGTTTCCCCATGACTGGAATATTTTTCTCGCCTGCTCAAGCTTCGAGGAAAATTCAGAAGATTTTTTTTCCGGTGTGTTTTACTTCCAGACAGAACTTCTTGGCTTCGGAGAGAATTTTGTGGAATCCTTCTCAAATTTTCGGATCCTTCAGGATGAAGAGTACTTGATTCCATTTGAGATGGGGTTTCCAATTTCAACCAATTTTCTCTCTGTGTCTTTGCAACTTCAGAGAGCAACTCATACTTTCGAGTATTTTTAAAGAAAGAGCCCTTTTTTCATCCAAAAAGTGTTTCCAAATGAATTAATAATCAATTGAATACTGCGCTGTACTTATTGGCGCTGAATAACATTATTCACGTTCTCTATTTGTTCTTTGACTTCAGAATATCTGTGTTCACGTGGGATTTAATCAGCTAAAAAAATATCTTCTGGGAACAGGCTAAACACCTTGTGTTTAATTTGTGCTCGGTAATTGCCCTGAGCCGGGATGTTCGCCATTCTTTGATAAATCAGTTTTTATGCTTTCTTGTGTGTTGTGTTTTTTTTTATAATTTCGGTAGATAAATATTGTATTATTTTTCATTGGCAGGAATTTGTCTAATGGTCACATTTTTTCAACTTCGAATGCTGACAAGCAAAAAATGAAGCTTTGTGCGTCACACATCAATCAATGTGGGATTTTAATACAGTACAGTACTTGACAGGCATGGAATTTTGAGATTGGAAACGAAATAAATTTACATCAGAATCACTCCATGTGGACCTTCTTCTAGAAAAAACAAGGTAGGAAACATTCCTGTGATTGGGTTTCTGGGCTCAACTAATCTAAAAATCCTGATGGGTCGACCCAAATTTGAATGCAAGGACGCATTATACTAGATGTACATCCAAGAGTGGCAGTGACGTACGTGTCGGAATACTCGGAAACTAATTTGATCCTGCTAATGTACCTCTCATGCTATCTGGTAACCCTGGAATTGGGTTTTCGGAATGGACATTGTGTAGACTGACCCTAATTTTTATTGGAACAGTGGCTCTTCCATCGGATATCAAAGCGAATTTTCTTTGGCATAAGAAAGAAGAAATTTTTGCTGAAAATGTGACAACTAGAATAATTATTTAGGTAGACAAAGATTGTGCTGATCATCGGTTTCCATTTTACTTCACGCGTCTGATTTCATGTTCAGTTTTTTCTTTAAACATCGAGTCATTATTCAAATGCTTCATTAAAACTACTTCTATAGGATTCAGGACTTTAATTTGTACATAATTTATTCCATGAACAAACTTACCACAGCATTTTGTGATAATTTTTTCGTTCGTTCGTATAGGCATGCTTTTCTTTTATTCGAAATTTCTTCTGGCTTTGAACTTACTGATCAAGAGCAGTTTTTTTACTTCCCGTTTTACCTTATTCATCAATATACTGTATACTTTATATATTATTTCAAAGAATTGTGTGGAATATTTCCAAGGTATCTGGAATAAATCAGCCATTTGATATAATTCCATATTAATCCGTTGAAATACTCCTCATTCCGGAAAATGAACTGAACTCAGCTGAAAATTGTTAATTCCTTTGATTGAGTGAAATTACCGATTTCTATATTTCATTTTTGCTGGGTCATGTGCATGTTTTTCTTTTTTTCGAAATTCCTTCTGGCTTTGAGCTTATATACTGATAACTGTTACTATTTCCCATTTGATCTTGAATTCATTAATATAGTATATTCATTCAACAACTTGAGCGGAAGATTTCAAAGGTATCCATTTAGTAGATTACTTTTTTGAAAAAAAAAACTCCAAAAAATTCCTCAACTCAGCACAGAAAATTATGTATTCCTCTGATGGATATGCCCATCATTTTTGTCTTTTTTTCCTGCCTTATTATAGACATGCTTTTCTTTTATTATAAATTCCTTCTGGCTTTGAAGTAGCTGAACCTCAGTATATCAAGATGACCCGAGAGCAGTTTTCCCCCTTCCTGCTAGTCTTCCATTGGGCTGGTAAATGTCTGACCGTCTGACCCAGGGCCGGATGGAGTTTCTAGGAGCCGGGCGTATTTATTGCCAGCACCCATCCCCTTCGATTTCCAGAAGGAATACCAGGCCTGGGTTCCACTGATAGGTTCGCTTTTCCTTTCGCGGAGATGAGGAAGCAGCACACACACACACGAGCCCCGTCTGCTGCTTTTGATCGCGGCTTTTTCCACCTCGCATGAAGGATGCTAGTGACACCGACAGACATTCGAGCTGGTCTCTATATATTATTCGTGTGTTCGGCAGAAAAATAATCCGAGTCGGAAGTTAGGTCTGAGGATTTGATTCAAGAGTAGTTTGAATTTTCCTGAACTGATGGTCTAGGATGGAAAGTTGGCTGTGAGCTTATTTAAATGAAGCCAGGTGTTGCTGCTGAATAAATCGGTAGGCACACATCAATCTGCTTGACAACCCCTCTTTTTTAATTTCTGAACACCAAACAAATCCCAAAAATGGAGGGAGATCTGCTTTAATAGCTCTTATTGATCTTAGGTGTAAAATTGGGGACCACAAATCATCGGGAAAACCGATGCCCAGAAAACAAATCCATATACACAATTAAACCAGGTCCCTACTGTCACAACGTTTGTATGCAGGGGTGAGCAAAGCTCATTACATAAAACGAAAGTATTTTTCCTTCCTTTTTCTGCTCTAAATTGAAAGGAAAAATGCAGCAAATCGAAGGTTTGAACACTCTTGAAATAATTTGAGGATCTTCCAGCCTTTTCTGGGCTCCAATGCAGCTTTCTGTACAGGAGCAACTTAACATCTCACAGAAATTATTTTGATTAAAAGCACCCAAGACTAACTGATGAAATTTTCTTTCCCAAAACACTCCCCAAAGGCATTATTCCAAACTTTTGGTCACATGTAAGATCTGGCAATCAACCTCAAATTTATTGATTTCAGACCGAGTCATTCTTTGCCTTCACAATTTTTATAAGAATTTTAGAACATAGCTTTTTCAACCAGTGATATGATATTTACCATACCTGATTGTCCCAAGGACTCGTGTCAAGTGTGGTGCAGAACAAAATATTTTCCCAGCATTGAAGTTGACTTCGTAAGTTTGAGTATATTCAAAATCTAGAAAATAAAGAAAGTCTCTGTTCCAGATTCATGAATTTCACTGTTCACATAGTCTGGTGAGAAATTGGAGGAAAAGTTTCGACGAGACACATTTTTCTTTCCATTTTCCTTCCGTCCAGATTTTTAGCAAAGCACGTCAAATGAAGTATTCCTAAATAGTCCTCGTTCCAGATTTAAA
This sequence comes from Notodromas monacha, assembly GCA_905338405.1. Classification (NCBI taxonomy): domain Eukaryota; kingdom Metazoa; phylum Arthropoda; class Ostracoda; order Podocopida; family Cyprididae; genus Notodromas; species Notodromas monacha. The sequence goes on along the minus strand of CAJPEX010004365.1, from coordinate 17,203 downwards.
TCGAAATGTGGGTTGACTGGATTCACGAAGAAACATCTCTATTTAAACTGAAGGATTACGTAACATTTTCAAATCCCTCAAATTTGCATGATCCAAAATGGAATCGAAGAGAAAACGGTATAAAAGCTGACTTAAGATCCCCAGCAGAGCGGTCTCATGCTTTCAGCTTTTAATTGAATTTACCTCAATGCAAATATACCGTACATCGCAATTAATTTCCAACAACGTTTCCCGATTTTTAGCATGGAATTACTTTCAATTCAGATCAATGCCTGTATTTGTATAGGATCCAAGTACAGTCATCGGTTGTACGATATCATTAGCATAACTTTAAATACAGAAGTGATCGATGGATTAAAAGAAAAATAATTTCACCTGTTTCCAAGTCCACCTAGGAATTCTTCAATTCCAGGATATCACATAGAAAACAAATTTCATTACAGGCGTTCAAATCAAAAATTTTCATGTTTATTGTGCGGATATGGTTTGCCTGTGATAATGAAAACTGGTTATTGATCTAATACTGGTACACTGACAAAATATTAAAATACATAAACGAAAAAAATAAACGCAGAATTTTATTTGTTTACTCTCGTAATTCTTTCGTCTATTGCGTCAGAGAAATTCAAAAGACGAAGTACATAAATAATTTAGCCATTAAAAGCTCTTGAAGTTTCCAGATAATTCATCACCATCAGAGTTGAGAGCATCAGCGGAACCAAACTCTATCAGCTTTTAATTATGACACCTTTGTTGCAAATATTAATGGTAGAGTACAATTTGACACGCCAAATAACTAACCAAGAATCTGAATTCTCAGAAAACTCATCTTCATACATCTTTGTGTGAACCAGGAGAAACTCCAGTTAACACAGCCATTTTTTTTCCGAAAACCTCCAAGGTTCTTTCATTGCCAAATTTATGGAAATCCTAAAACCTGTTATTCATCCTTGAAGAATAGTTTTCCTGTTTTCCTATGTCATCCAAAAACCTCACTTCTCACTGATCTCTTGTACGCGACACTTGAGCAGTTTTGCAAATATTGTGTGTAAAAATTACAACAACTTTATAATAGGGTTAAACATCACCCCGGTTGCAGCCCGGCCAAATTCTTTGTTACATTTATTTCTGAAAGGCATTCATATTTATTTCCTCTTAAAATCATTCCTGACAACCTTCGCAAATATGATCAAAATAGGAGCACATTAAAATAAGCGGATGAATGTATCATCATGAAATCACCAAAAAAGCAAAAAACACCAACGACAGTCATGCCGTCAAGAGATGATGGCTTATGAAGAACAGTTGAACCAACTATGTTGCAACAAACCCATACCAAGAATTCATCAGCGAAGAAATCCATTTTATTTAAAATCTTCTCAAATTTCACGCACAATAATGTCTCGTCTTGCATGAAAATTAAAGCACCGCTCAATTTCCGAACCATACTGAATCAAATGCCCTTTGCTAAAAATTGAGTACTGAGTCTATTGAGTTCAGGTTTTTCGACGTGGAACTAACGACCCGAGAAAATCAAGATGCATTATCCATAGAATGCATCGCTGGTTGCTTTCTGAGGCACGTCACGATGCTCACAACACAATACTGCTCCTTTGGAGAATTAAAAAAAAAAGAAAATAAAGGAGAAAGAACGAATTTTCCTTTGCGCGCGTGTATCATGCCCTTGTGGCCCCATGAAAAACACCCCAGGTACTGGGGATATTCGGAAGAAGAATGGGTTTTTTTTTCCTTTTCCAAGGATGAATAGCTTTTTAAGGGAAGTATCAAAGTAATACCGCATTTACGCATGCTGTAACACACACTCTCGTTTTCCTCACATGATTCTAAAAATATATATATACTTTGATAAAAAGAGAGTATATACCCACCAGCATATACGTATACGAATAAAGAATATAATGGGCTTCAAGGGGGGTTTTTCCACGATTTTCTTCGGGAAAATTCCTGATGCAAGTTTTATACGCGGAACCTGGGGTACTTATAACGAGGTGAATATAGTGGTAAGCCCACATGTATCACAGTAACCCAACATCTGGGGTGACAAGGATCATCACATCATTTTTCTTCCTTCTAGTGTCTTTTCCTGTTCGTTTTTAAATTATGAACTATATTTTGTACTTCGCAATCTAATTTGTGTCAAGTCGGATTTCCTCGATCGTGAAGCTCGGAATTTGGGATTCACCAGCACAGCAGTGGCTGTTTCATGCCTGATTATTGGATATTATACAGTAGTTATGTGACGAATATTATAGCTAGTAGAAAACGAAGCAGGACTTTTCTAGATTGATGAGAAAAGGTTTTGAAGTACGATATACTTGCACAGCTTTTTGTCAATCATCGTATATTATTTCATTTTGAAATATCCAAGTCAGCTTAATTTTTATCATGCATAAAATTATGTTTTATTCAAATTATTATTGGTTCGACGATAATTTCGGTAATCCGACTGAACAACTATAATTCATTGCATATTTCTGGGGTTCCATGAGACTACGCCTGTGAGACTGGTCTGAGATCATAATAATTTTTAAACAAGGTCTGCGCTTAATATCATTGTATGTATCATTGTCAGTGTAAAAGAGCATGGAAATTAATACATTAATATTGGAATCCACATTCAGTATTCAATGCTCAAGATGTGTCAAATTTAAACAAAAAATGTGCAGGTTTAATGTTTAAAAAAGATGCATCGGATCAAGGGAAACTGTAGAAAAAGGAAGAATGAAAATTCAATGAAGACGAAGGAACCTTTTGAACATGTTCTGGACATTTTTAAATCAGAAAGAAAATTGATAAGAAAGACTCTTGGACGCGGATTATTTTCCAAGTGTGGCATAAATTCAGAGCAGCATTCTAATAAGTTGCTATAGGACTTTCTCACTATTCAGGTCTTCCATTTGTAGATAAATGCATGATAATATTGCACTTCAGATTGGTCAAATATTAAAATAATATACTGACAATTTCGGTCTGTGACAATGCAAGAAAAGAATATTCAATGAGGCAGGAATGATTGAATACAGAAATATTTGAGATTGGTCAATTTTATTCATTATTCTATTCCAACTTTGAAAAATTATTTGAGCTGCTCAGTTATTTTTAGGTGGATCAAATAGGAGGACTGAAGCCAAGATAAAATCAATTTTTTGAAATGATACGAAATTCTCATAATCGTTCGAAAAACCGTAATTGTCCAAGTCCTGGATTCCGTTTCGAATTGTTCAAGTTTAAAATTCTTCAAGTCGAATGTTCGCAGTTCAAAGGACAAAATTCATTTTAAAAAATGCCTTCAGATAGAAACTGTATTTATAGAAGATAAATCTTTGGAGTTCTAACATTCCCTCCAAATTGCCTGGAATACTGTAGTCTATCCAATTTACCCAATGAAACTCGAAATGTGCGACGAAACGGGCCATAAAATAATTTTCCTCTGCATGCAGCAATTGCATAACAAAATGGGAAGCTTGTCCACTTGGAAACGCAGTTATAGAAGCCGAAATGAGAAGGCGGGAATGCACTTCTGGGGGATGGGAAGAATTCCTCACGCTCACCCGAAAGAACCCATGAACCCCACTTCTCTATATATATATATGTATATGGCAGCCCCATTCCAAGTACCCCGACTTCAGGGCAGAAGAAGTGAGATTAGAAGTTAGGCCTTCCCCTCAGGCAATCTCATTACACCTGCTGCCATGGTAACCCCGAATGCCTCATGCAATAATCTAGAATCAATCAGGCTGCCAAATGTTCCTACAGTGGTTCTATTGCGAATCCTAGCTGTTCTTTCTGCCGCTTTTCTTCCCGAATTAGAGTTTGTCAACTTGACAGTCCCTGCATGGAAACTTTTTCTCCCCCGGGGTCGAGGGAGAGGGGAAACTCCTTGATTCCAACCAAGGGCCCCGTTGGAATGCTGATGACCGAAAAACCCACTCTGTCCCCTTTCCGCGATTTATATCTATCCCTAAAAACTGAAAAATAAAATTCGTGCTAGGAGATGAGGAAATAAATTAGATTGGGGGTTGACCCGGATTTTTTCCCGAAATGAAACGAATCACTTTACAGATTGCCAATAAGGGAGGAAAAATGATGTGAGAGTCCAGGAGCTTGTATAGTATCATAGAAAAGACCTTGAACCGAGCAGAGAAGGTCAAAGGAGAAACGGAGTGCTTTTTCAGATGTAGACGATTGGAAGAGGAAGGATTTTCTGGCAAGAGAATGAGGCTGATCATCTAACGTGAGGTTCTTCAGGATCCTTTTTATGGATCCCAGGTTCTTATATATATATATATATTTTGTTCTCCTTAGCATGTGGCTTAATTTAAAAATACTGCAGTGAAAAACTCCCCACTACCCTGTGATGACATATTTGTGCATTTTTTTTGCAAAACATTCCCTTAGTCAGCGCTATAAACAGTCAAGTATTGTGTGCTGTGGAGCCCCGACATGCGGACGCACCGACGTATGAACAACTCGACTTAGGGACATGTGAGCATCAAAAATTTGGCCGGACATCCAGGCAATGTCGAGCAATTTAAATACTTAGATTCCACAAACATATAGAAAAATGGATGAGGTGATATTTCTTTTTATGTTGCTATAGCTCAATAAAAAATTGTTTAAAAAGCGCATCTTATCATAAATTTAAGCTGATTCCTGATCCAAACTGAGCGAATTTTTTTCTTTGCTTTGCAAGGGTTTTCCATCAATTGTGTGCAGTGTAGCAGAATATGTGCGTGTGTTTTTTACTCATCTTCTAAAGAAAAGAAGGACACATTCTTAGTGGCTTTCTTCCGCACAATTATTTTTTCCTTCTCAAAGATACAAACATCTGGTTTCATTTTTCGAGAATGCTTTCCAAAATTTTAAACAAAAAATAAATAAATATTAATACAGGTTATAGGTTTATTATGCTCTCTTTTGGTTCAGAGTAAGTTACTGCATCTCATTCAAGAAGGTAATGAGGTTAACCAGAATAATTAACCTTCACTGGTCTTTGAGGGAACCTTTAAGAGGTTCCCCTACACTACAAAATATAATGCGCTGCTGATAGTCCTCAATGACACACTTATTGTACGAGAAAGAAAAATCGATGTCGAATGCAAGCAAAAGGAATTCGACTAATGCAGAAATTCGTACAACAAAGCAGGGCATTAACGAATACTTCATTGCCATGGGTTGGTTTACCTAATAACTCTTCATTTTCCATTCACCTCAAGAGCATTGAGGACAATGCAACATCTTGTTCTTCCTGACATCCACGAATTTTCGACACTCTGTAAAACCAGAGGATCTGGAAAAAAAATGAAAAAAAGCTTGCTTATAGGTTATAGGAAAGTACAACCACAACCAGGCACAGCAAAAAAAGGGGGGTCGTTTGTGAGCAGATTTCTCCGTTTTTTTTTTGGCAACGTCAGGATAATCTTTCTCCGCACAGTCTTCTCATTTTTCTCCGATTACACATAATTTCTTTTTCTGGAGCCCTTCGTTTCGGGGTTACATGTAAAGCAGAACAAAAGGGCAGAGTAAAGGAACCTTGGCAAATCTGCGCTGATCCAGATCATCTGCCTATACGAGATCGTGCGCTGGAATGAGCAGGAAATTGGGAGGATCATATCTGATGGGGGACTTACTTCCTTGTCGATGGTTTTTACGTTCTTTCTTTCTTTTCCTTCTGTCAGTTTTTCCAGACTGTGAATTTTCGCAGGGTGATTCAGAAATACACGTCACTTGCTGGTTGGCGTTGTCATTCGTTTGTTTCACGCTCAGTTTCCCCTACTTGAGATTGTTGTCACTTGCTTGACTAAGTTTATTATTACGTTTTGTGTTCATGACCAGATAATTATCTTTGCAACCGTATATATCAGTGTTCCCCGACATGTTGTTAGCAGACCAGCGGAAGTCCACAGACTTTTTTTTTTGCGAGTCTACAGGAAATTTTCAGCGAAAAACATTTATTAAAATTAGCAATGAACTCTGTTAGCATTATCTAAAACTTTGGAAAGACAATGGCAGTTGAAATCATTTAATGAAAAATAAAAGTTGGCTTTTCACCTAATAACAATTTGGATTCATTTTTACCTGCAGAAATAAATTTTTTTATTTTTTTCATTCTGAGAAAACATTCTTCAAGTCCACCTTTCTAAGTTTTTCATGACATTTAGCTACAGCTGCTTCATATAGGTGCTTAACTGAATTTTTGAAAGATGCAGACAATTTCGTATGCAAGTGGTACCTTGCAATTTGACCCTAATCTGTTGAAAAACTAGGGTCGAATTCTGAAGTGGTTGAATTGCAAGACACTTCCTGAAATTCAAACATATCAGCACAGAAATTAAAAAAGTAGCCTAAGTAGGTTGAATTTTAGGGCAAGGGTCAAATTGCAAGTTGACCTCCCTGAAAATTTGACCACCAAATTGTGGGAAGGTCGCATTGCAAGGTACCACCTGCTGTATCTGCCATAAGCCACATTTTTTCAAGTCTGTAGAAATTTTATGAAACTTTGTGGGTCTGCAGAAATTGTTCTGGGAATTTGCTGGAATGGAAACATTTTATGAAAATTTGCAAGTCCTCATCATACCCAAAAAGGTTGGGGAACACTGGTATATACAATCAAACCTCTCCAAGCCCAATTTAAAGGGACCAGCAAAAAAGTTTATTCAGAGAAGTTTCAAGGTAATGAGGTTTCGTGTAGGTGAGGTAAATGAACATTTTTGTTGTGGAAAAGGTAGGAGAAATGCAGGAAATTTGAAATGGAGATATTCTGTGCGTTAAATTGCTATTTGAATGAGTTGACCAGCGCAGATGCTGAACTTTGTGGCAACATTCATTTGTACAATTAATCTTTAAGTTTCTTTCAAAACACATCATTCCTTTTTCATTTCTTTTCTCTTACCTGTTTGAAAGCATAATAGTCAAAATGCCTCTGAGAATTTGAGTTTTGCAGGTTTTAGAGGAAAAACCTTCGAGTTAGGGAGGTTTGTAATGCATTGTTTCTAAAGGAATTCAAATGGGGACTTGAAACAAATTCACCATAGCTCTTTGGGAATTACTTTTTGGAAGATAAAGATAAATTTCGAATGATTAGTTCTTTTATTATTCTAATTTCATCAATCATAAATAATTAAATTATTTCTCATCCTTCTCCTTCTAACATTAATTTTTTAAGAGGAAATAAAAATAAAAATAATTGATATAGAAAATGAAAATAATCGCAAAATAAATGTGGTTCCTTTTTAATGATGAAAATTTTAAAATGATTATTATATTTTAGTATACTGTTTCTTTGTAGGTTTTTTCATTAAAAAAAGTTACGTTTTTCGGGTTCGTCCGGCAGTCCCTGACACACGCCTGGTAAAATATAATTTCCTGGTACGACAAAATGTTTCAGTCCATTATCCGAAGCAGGGTCCGCTATTTTCATTGCAAGAATCCGGAGCAGTGCTAATCCATTATGCAAAAACTAATAACATGGAGCGTCCGTATAAACCCGAGTCCAGTACTGTACCACCGTATTCCGCACTATACTCAGACACAATGAGAGGAAATAATCGTTCTGCCTTGACACTGAATGCAACCGACGTCGCATTGACTTTTATCCCCGTCTCCTCCGTCTATGATGCAAATCAAATTGCGCGGAAGGGCATTCCCATTGTGCATCCCGGCGCCATGTGTCACTCGGCTATTGAAATTCGATGCTCCGCTTATACGATCTGAGCAAAGAGGCGTAAAAATAGCGGACGCATGATGGAACACTATATATATGGTAGCTATATACTGCTGTGCAAAAAAAAAAAATCGCCGGAAAAAAAGGAGGAAGAGGAAGGAAAAGGTGGTTCGTGATGGGAATCTGCAGAGCAGCTTCTTTCGCATTTACGTGGCAGCTTCCGCTTCTTAAAGGTTTTATTTTTTCTTCTTTTTTTTAGAACACTCTTCCTTTTTTTTCTTGTCGGAATGGGAAATCGATCGTTGCGCCCCCTGCTGGAAACCAGCAGTGTGCCATTTTCTGGCAGGAAATTCAGTCCGCTATCTTTCTCCTCACGTACATGGCTGAGGGACATTTTGCGGGTGATTTCGGATATGAAGGTCACAAGTTTTTTTTTTTTAAATACTGTATATTCAAATGGGATACGGGATCGCTCCAAATACAGTTCTGATGGTATCTGCTATGGTTTCAGCAAGAAAACGAAATCTTGAAAAGCAGGCTGGTCATATTTTATACAATGGCTTTTAGTCAAGTCCATAAAAAGTCAGTATACTTGTACGTGATGACTCTGTTATTTTATGGACTGCTTTGCTAATGAACTTGACCACATCATCAATTTATTTCCTGCTTTGAAAGCATGTTTTAGAGTATTTATGATGAATCAGACGCATTTCGTTTGCTTTAAATATTTCTCATCAACGTGTCTAGAATTTGGTACGTCATCGTTTGGGTTTTTACACATCAAGAAAACGGAGAATTCAAGAAGATTTTCTTCCTCGGTTCAAGAACAAATGTTAATTAATACCGTGATTTTAATTAAGGTACGAGTACTTCACAGGTTCATACATAGGATTTGAACATGACCTCCTACACTGCAATGACTTTTTTCTTTCCCCTTGAAAGGAATTCCTGAAACCACGAGTGATTAATTTTTCACGTTACGACGAAAAGGCACTACATTTTTCATTCAAGGTGCATCGATTTATTCATGTTTTTTTTCATCTTTCGACTGTTGTAAAAAGAGAAGTAATAATGCAAGAACAACAGCTTACCAGCGTGAAAATATGGGAATCCTGAAAGGTTTTTTCTGTAAAATTAGAGCTGCTTCTCTTATTGAGGTTAAGTTGTAAAATATTCAGCCATATTTCTCCTGAAATAGTCACGGGGTCATTTAGACCATTGGACGTTTTTTTTCTTCTTTGGATTGGGAGAGACAAATTCCTGAAAAAATATTAAGTCCATCCAAATCGTGAACTGAAGTAACATTCGTATCACCAAACTCATTCCTGCAACGTTGACACTTTTCTCAATTAATACATCTCGAGTCAAAATATCTTTCATCTTACATGAAATATTTCTTCGTGATTCATGAGCTTCAGATGAATTTTTCGAACCAGTGACACACAAAAAGAAGCGTTCGAATTTTGCGTTATTTTGCTTCATTTCTGGATCTTCAGACAAAGCGAACTCATTAATCTTCAACTAAAAAAATATATAAAATGTCATGAGAAATGAACAGTCTCGGAAAACATGATTTTGTCAAGATGAAGCTTTTTATCATTTGACTTATGTTTAAAAATGCATTTGTATTTAAGATGAAGCAGGATTTGACAAATGACGAATTGATTGATTTCTAAAAGTGGTAAAAGAAATGTGAATGACCACTTTTAAAAAAATCTACCGCGGTCAGCTCATCCAAATTTAAGGTTGTGGGTTTTTTTTTCACGAAAAAATTCCCATAACCTTACATTTGGATGAGCGAAATGGTTGATTTTTTTAAAGTGATACCTAGTCTAGAAATATCCGAAGCCAAGCAGAAATGGAACAACCCTCGTATATATGAAGACAAATGTTGGCATTATCCTCGACTAAAACTGTAGAAAAAAATATCACCGTAATTTGAGAGTTTCTAAGAATTCTAAGAAACCATTCGTGGAAGGTTTTCCTCGTAACGAAGTATTTTAAAAGTCGGCTAGTTCCTTGGCATTGCTGTTTAAAATATTACATTTATTTCGTGCTAAGACCTCTCCAAGAATCTTGAAAAAAAAGAACCTCTCATCCCGACGTTAGCATATCTTCTGACGTTACTTTTTTTTAAGGCACAGAAACCGTTAAAGATTGCTGCCCCTCACTACGAAAAGGTTTTTCGCAGAAAATCTGGAACTCTCTTCGAATTCGATGTGCTTTCGTGCACTAAATAAACTGAATTTTCACAACAAAGTTTTCCGCTTATTCGATCAATGTCCCAATAAACCTGGTGAAGTAGTGAGGCAAGAGCTTCAAAGCTGCTGTTTCTAGCAGCTTATTCATGTTGAGCCGGCAAGTGCAGATCCGCACAAATGAGCACCACAACAAATGATCGCCATGGAAAAATAAAAGCGGAGCAAAATAAAAAATCCCAACTTGTCAGTGCTTTTAACAAATATTTTTGAATGCTTTTTTGTTTGGTCTGCCTGTAAAGTTGCACGCTTTTCCATTATCACTGTGAACAGTTTTATTTCAAAGGAAAGTAGGAATTTACAGATATAAACCTCTTAAGACGTCCCCAATAATAAGCCACCACCCTCAGCAACCGCCAATTTATTTTGATAAATAAATCGTACCTGTCATGCTGATGATCACATTGGAAACCCCGCTCAAACACCAACCGCCATCTGCAAAAGTTATTTGACAACTCAAACAGGCTTCCGTCAATTTTTTCTTTGATTCTCCCCCTCCCCCCGACATGATTCAAGTTTTGATCTGTGGGAGGTTTCTACTTGTAAGAAAAGAAAAAACACAAGAACAGATAACATAATGCACGTACTTCTTCGGAACAAAAGCTAGATATAATTCATAAATTCAGAGTTATTTTTATTCTCCTAATATAGGGGAGTAAGAAATTCATTGAATATTTTGAAATATTTTGGATTTTTTTTTACAAACCATCAGCCTTTTTAAAACCAACAATTCTGTTAAACTTGGACCACCAAATACCTCACAAAAATTAGTGAAGGATTGTCTATAGGTTTGAATGCACACATTTACTGCTTTATAGCTTAGCTTTAGCAATTCATTGTCACGCAGTACATTTTTTCGCAATACAAAGGGTAGACAAATGAGGCCAGATAATGTCTTAGCAAGGATTTAAAGAGCTAAGGGCGGACATGATATTTTGGCTAAGAATAATAGTGTCAGAAAGTGTTCATGCATACATTTCGAAAATAATGAGCTCATTCGGTCCAACAAGCCCGTAAAGAGAATTTTCTTGAAGATTATATCTCCGATATCGGAGAATTCATGAATGAATTTTTCCATAAGCTTTGTGACCAGGGTTCTTTCAGATCAAAGGTGGTAATTATGCATTTCCTGCTTCAGTTTTAGCGTCTTATTTGGCTTGCCGAAATTTTTTCTCAATATTGTGTATAAAAACGGTTGATGAATGAGGCCGAAATTACGTCTGAGCAATGGTTTTTTTAGCAAAGAAGTGCAGACATTGTATTTTGGCTATGAATAGAAATTTTCAACAAGTTTTGGGAAGAATGAGCTCAGTTGGTCTTGGAGCTCATTTCATTGACACAACGCTAATTGGGAACATTTTCGGGTTGATGAATCATTTGTAATTTGTTTTTACTCTGCTCACACTCAGAAGTACTGCTGACTACCAGATTTGATGAGAAATGAAGTGCATGAGCATAATGCTGCTTGCTATTGGTATATGTTGAAAGTTATCGTTCAATTGGTAATCAAAGGGTAGCATTTGGAGAAATTCGAAGGACAATGTACACCAATGACATTATTATATGAGAATGAGACCGATACAATTTCTCAAAATACACATGCCTCATATACACCAAAAAATAATCATAAGACTTTCACAGGTTTTTTACATACAGAACCAGTCCTGAGAACCAGGATAAAATTTTGCGCATAAGCAATTCACAATGCAAATTTGCAAAGCATACATCTCAATCATGAATAAAGATACCATTTTGTTCAACATCTTAAAATTTAGATTAAAACGTTCTCTACATGTCTTGTATTGAAAAAATGTTGCACAGAGCTTTAGTTTCTGAGATTTTCTCCGGTTTGTGAAATATCTTTTTCATCAAAGCTCATTGCTGATAAAAATCAAATTCAGGCATCATGTCAGATACAAATCAACGCAAAGAAAAGCCACCAGTTGCTCAAAACAAAGTTGCCCCACTTGGGGCATTCAATAAGTAAAATACCCTGAATGCTAGAATTAATTGCATTTGTTTCTTGGTAACAATCATTGCTTCCATATAAGCTTTGCAAGCAGAGTTTTTTCAAATTTCAGCTGGCAATTCTAAATTTCCAGATTTAGCTTCAGCAATTAATTATCGCGCCGGAAATTTTTTTTTCTCAAGAAAAAAAAGGTTGATCAATGAAGTCGAATTAGTTTCTTTTAGCAAGGTTTTTTAGCAGTGAAGTGCAGATATGGTTTAATTTTTAAGCTATATAGGAATAGTTTAAGAGAATTTTTGTCCATAAATTTGGAAAAGAATGAGCTTCAGTTGGTGGCGGAGGTCACTTGACCCAGCACCAGCAGCCGGGAAAATCGATGCCCTGAAGCCAACGTGATTTTCAGAATCGCGCTAATGGTCCTTCCATATGGTGAAACTTGTTCCTGATCGAATGCGTTTCCCTTTTCCGTCTCTTCTCTTTTACTCTTGTTTTTTTTTTTTTCGTTCTCGCTCTCTTTCTCTCTCTCTCTTTGCTTTTCTCGTGTGTTTCCCCAGGGCAAGTATTTTATCGACCGAGACGGGGTGCTGTTCCGATACGTATTAGACTTCCTGAGGAACCAGAAGCTCGTCTTGCCCGAGAACTTCCACGAGCGAGATCGGCTGCGGCGCGAGGCGGATTACTTCCAACTCTACGCGCTCGTGAGTCGATTCCTCTTACAAAACCATTTTTCCCTGCTTGCCGTATACTGTATAGGGATGGACTTTCCGGGGGTGAAGACTGATCTGAAATAAGAAATCCCCAATTTATATGAAGGAAGCCATAATTACTTTTCCCGTCCAGCAGCAGCAGCAGCTCGAGCTTTCGTTTTTTTCGTTTTCAATGGTGAATTTTATTTAAAATTTGTACAATGAGGAAAATGGATTTCTTGATGACGTGGTGGGATGCAAGTCTGGGGATAACCCATGCTTGGAGGCATTAATTTCGTCCCGCAATGTTTAGGATGATGAATGAGTGTAATTAAAATTGTATCGCTCTGAGGATGAAACACTTGATACAGATCATTAAAATTATTACCTATATTATCCGTTTATAGGGATGGAATTTCCGGGGGTGAAGACTGATCTGAAATAATAAATCCCCAATTTATATGAAGGGAGCCATATTATTTTTCCCGTCGTGCAGCAACAGCTCGAGCTCTTTTTCGCCTCCAATTGTAAATTTTATTTCTAATTTCTACCATGAGGAATATAGATTTTTCGATGACGTGGTGGGATGCAAGTCTAGGGATAACCCATGCATGGAGGCGTTAATTTCCTGCCCCAATTTTTACGATGAATGAGTGTAATTAAAAATTTATCGCGCTGAGGATTAAACACTTGATACAGATAATTAAAATTATTATCTATATTATCCGTATATAGGGACGGACTTTCCGGGGGTGAAGACTGATATGAAATAAAAAAAAGCCCCAATTTATATGAAGGGAGCCATAATTACTTTTCCCGTCCAGCAGCAGCAGCAACAGCTCGAGCTCTCGTTTTTCGTTTTCAATGGTGAATTTTATTTCTAATTTGTACGATGAGGAAAATGTATTTCTTGATGACGTGGTGGGATGCAAGTCCGGCAATAACCCATGCTTGGAGGCGTTAATTTCTTCCCGCAATGTTTAGGATGATGAATGAGCGTAATTAAAAATTGCATCGCGCTGAGGATTAAACACTTGATACAGATCATTAAAATTATTATCTATATTATTCGTATATAGGGATGGACTTTCCGGGGGTGAAGACCGATCTGAAATAAGAAATCCCCAATTTTTTTGAAGGGAGCCATAATATTTACTTTTCCCGTCGTGCAGCAACAGCTCGAGCTTTTGTTTTTCAATGAACAATTTAGAGAGAATCTTTGATGAGAAATCATATAAGGCCAAAAAATTTTCTTGATCCTTTAAGAGTTCCAAAAGTGTCTCTTTATTGAATTTCAGTAATTTTAAATCTTTTGTAAGCTGATTTCTATCAGTAATTTTAAATCTTTTGTAAGCTGATTTCTAATTTCTACCAGGAGGAATATAGATTTTTTGATGACAGGATGGAAGTCCGGGATCATCCTTACTTGGATGCGTTAATTTTGTCCCACAATTTTAGGATGATGAATGGGTGTAATTAAAATTTGCATCGCGCTGAGGATTAAACATCACTTGATACAGATCATTAAAATTATTATGTGTTTCATAATTACAAATCTACATCCATTGTTCATTCAAGGCTTCAAGTCGCTTTTCTGGGATGAGGAATTTTGGTTAGCAAAAATAATCCTCCGACATGCAGCTTCTTTTCTTTCAATTTGTGAAGGGGAAGATCATAGATTGCTTATTCAAGTCATTTGCTAAGAATTTCGGTGAAACCATGGAAGCTGTAATTTTTTTTGCGGCGATTTTTTTCAGCAGGAATGGGTAGAATTACGAATGCATCAGTGCTTTGAAGTAGTGGAAATGGAAAGAAGGCTTTAATTTTGAATCTCTTTCGATGATGCATATCTACAATCGGTTTGAATAATTCATCTTTTTCACATCATGCAAGTACTAATTCTTTAAAAACTTCTGAATGAGCCTATACCGCCTTGAAGTTTCCAAAATTTTGAAATCCACGAAGGATAACTGTTTTGAGGACTTTTATTCTTTTTATTTTCATTGAAATCAACATAGAGTCATTTATTTAGTACTGCAATGCTCCTTTGAAAATTCATGAAATTGAAGATATTGTTTTTTTAATTATGCATCTGTGCAAGGAGAGTGTAATGTTCTTGGCTTATCACGTCTTCTCTTTACTTTTTTCTTTTCACAAAAGTGACCACACAAACGTGCCTCAACATGTTTTAATTTTCAAAATTGATGAATTGCTAATTTTCAAGTGATGCGATGGAATTTCTTCGAAAATTCGGAACGTTCAACTTTTTAGCAATTTTTTCCAGGGATGGAAAAACAAAAAAATGTTGAGGAAAAAATTAAAAAGCGTCGTCAATGAATCGTTTGCAGTGGTGAATATTCAAAATCCTAAATTTTCACTGAACCAGGTTTCTCGCGAGTTACTGTATTTTTACCTTCGAAATTGAATAAATGTGCTATATGCATTGTCCGATTATGCATTTCAGTTCATTCCAGTAAGAGTTAATTTTGTCAAAATAAATCATTGCATGAAAAACATTCGATTCAGTCCACAAAAACCGCGGTGTGGGTAATTTTATTGCCAAATTTCTCGCACAGAAATCTAAGTGCACTTGATGCAGTAAAACGTCAAACGTTTCAGAATCAAAGAAAAAAACAAAGAAGGCAAGCTTTTGAAAAGCGGTCAATATAGGTCTTGACATCCACAAAAAAAATGGGAATTGCGGTGACCTAAAAGGGAACTTTCGAAGCTTCCATATGGCAGCATCAGTATATAGACCCAACAAGGTCAAAAAGAATTCCCTGATGAAATTGATCCCCTTTTTTTGTATTCTCTGTGAAGCCCTTTCTAAATGGGACAGAGCACAGTTCCCATGTGAACAACAAACCCATCTCAAATTCTCTTGTACTAGCAGCCCGAGATGCGCAGTTTATTTTTATATTTTTCAACATTATTGTTTGTAAAAGCCTTGGTTTAGGATCAGGAGCGGGTTTTTATATTTGTAAACGAGAAAAGAAGTCTAAATAATATTGTGAGAATGAGGTTCGTACTGTATATCTTTAGCAAACACTTTCTCTAATATCGAATGGTATTGTTTCACTGCAAACAATGTTATGATCTCTTTGTTGTATGTTTCTTGGAATTCGTTTGATTAAATCATCGTCCGAACATCCTGAATCCTGATTTTCTTTCTGAAATGAATTGAAAATTTTCAAAAATGTAAATATCTGATGATTTTGAGTGTATGTAGCGATTCAAAATTTTGAAGGTTCTAATCCTTTCTCCGTTTCCATAGACACAAATCTGGTGGTACATAGGTTATACATTTATTCTGTTTAAAATTATTGAATATATATGCAAAAACTTAAATTTATATTTTTCAACCCTGTTTTTTAATATGCCTTATCAAATTGGATCATGAGTCAGGAAAAATAAATAGGCATTGAGCTGGGAGACTTCTGAATTCCTTGAAAATTTAAAGTATTTCATTTAAAAAGCAATAAAAATTGAAGCTCGCTATTTTTTTGAGCCAATTTAAATGAATTTATGGTTTTTATTGAATATTTCTAAGAAAGATAAGAAGTGAGTTGGGTCACCATGCGTGAATGTATTTATCACAAAATATGTTTTTTGATGTGTTTATTGGTGCAGCCTGTATTGTAAAATAAAATTTCAACTGCATTTTCTCATTTGCACTGTAAAATTCAGTCATGGAATTTTCAGATTTAATTGAATAATGGAGAAAGGAAATTCAATGCAAAGCCCTCTTTTTCAAATTTGATTTCTGCAGTTTGCTTGGGATGTGTTGAAGAATTGATTGGCCTAGCATACAGAATTGAACCAAAGAAAAGTGAAAGAAAATGGGAAGAAATAACAAAGCGTGGCAATCAGCCAGTTTGCAGCCAAGGATATGTAATTAAGAGAGCACCTTAGTTATATATCCCTATTTTTTTCTGGTTTATTCAAAGTCCACAAGACATCACAATACAATGAATTCATCATATCTAAATAAATGCAACAATACCACACACATTCAATGAATACAACAATGAATTTGTGCACACAAATTCAGGGTGCAATATCATAATGCAGCAATACAAGCAAAATGGGTTTGAAATGTATCACAAATGTTTACTGTAAGAGCTAAATGAAAGGATTGATTAATTGAGAGTGGGAAAATGGTGGATTTCTATACATTACAAGCTGTATGCTTCAGTCAGGTCAGCTGAATAAGCACACAACTTTTCCCCCACCTGTGATTGGCAGGAGAAATGGAGAAATGTGATTCAAAGAAATCAGGACCAGAATGCAGGTGTTGGGACCTGACGTACCTGGGGCCCAACTTCTGGTTCCCCAACAGGCCAGAAGCAGGTGGATTTCAAATGGAAGTGATTAAATGTCATTGAGTGGATTTGGGTTGGGTAGGAAGGGGGTTTGGTTGTGGAAATCTTGATTGAACCTTGTGAATGCTGAAAAGGGGCAAATAAAGTGTTCTGTTCATCCATTCATTCATTCATTGAATAGAGTACAACTTACAAAATTTCAATGTTCATAATTGTTCCCAACATACCCCTGTGAAACTTTGACTGATGAAAGGAGTCAGTGAATAATTATAGTAGATTAAAAA
>CAJPEX010004364.1:0-22270 GCA_905338405.1 Notodromas monacha | reverse complement strand
AATAAGAGAGGGGAAAAGAATAAATAAGGAAATCAGTTTCTGGGTTACATTCCTTGCTAACCAATCTAGTAATAATCCATTAAAGAAGGAAGAATTCTTCAAGATCTGGCATCTGACCATTGGGCAGAATAAATATACTTTACATAATTTAAAATGTATGCTTCAAAATCTTTGGCTTTTGTGTTATTTGAGTTGAGAATTTGATTTTTGAAATTTCAACTTTGTTTTAGAATGTCAGCCCATCAATACTTGAAGATGAAGAGTTTCATGAGTTACATTTTTGAAGTAATTTTTTTAAATAGAGGGTAGGCTAGTTTGCTAATGTATAAAGAAGAACTGTTTGAAACTCAACTTATACTGCTGTCAGCTGGTCTGAATTGCTCCAACTTTCCATTGCCTCGCTCATTAATGCGGGACAGCCATGCATGTGTGCGCAACCTTGTTTCCATCTTTACCTGCTGTAATTACAGCTCTCCCCAGGTGGTCAACCGCCCCATAAATCTCTAAAGGGATACATTGTTGAGGAATACTTTGTGTCTGCTTTCTATGTCTGGCAGAATGTCCATTGCTGGCGCAATGACCCTCTACTGTCTGGTTTTTCTAGAGTTAATAGAAGGCCTTGTGCAACCCAGTAGAGTTCACTGGTAAAATACCCTCTGAGAGGAACAGAGTCCATATTTGGCTTGTTATATTTTGCATATATATGTTCAAACTGGAATAAAACACTTGTAAAGCAAACTTACTTGTGTTTTGTTAATTTAATTGTCTTGAGTACTTGAAGTACTCAGTCCAAGACGCACCTGGTAAAAGAGGTGCAAATCTAAATATCTTTGATATTGTCTACACTTCAAATCAATCATCCTCTTGAAGGTTGCCAATGATGAATTTTATTTTGTATTGGTTGTAAAATCGGGAGTGTACGGCAATAGATTTCCTTCTTCATACAATTCTGTGATCCACAAAAAGAAGGGAGAATGATGGAAATAAAAAACAGTTTGTGAATGTTTCCAAAAGACACGTGACAACAAAATGTAATGTCATTGTAACTGGAATCTATGTATGCATTAATGCCCCAGAGAAAAATGAGTTCAATTCCTTCAAAGAATGTAGGCAAGATTATGTAAGGAATTGTACTGTATTTAAAATTCCGACAGCAACATGTGACATTGAGACAAACAACACAAAAAAGCCAGCATCTGAAACCAGCAAATAAACCTTGCAACATTTTTGACAGTTCTTCAATTTTTGGAAATTGCACAGATTTGGAATTCAGAATAATTTTCAGTTCTTCAACAGGTGGTGCTGTTTCTTGGAATGGCCAAAAGTTTGTGCTTTTGTGGACAATGAATTCCTTCTTGCCTAGGAACTGGATCCAGTGTGTATGTGCATCCAGGAGCCTTTTGGAATTTGAAAATCTGCAGCAAATATACTAATCCAAGAAAGGAGTTCATCCTTGCCAAGTTTTCCCCAAGACATTGTCTTTTACCTGGAAATGTAGATGGAGAAAAGATTGAAATGACATGCCAAAGACAATTTACATATATTTTAAACTGAGTGGACGAACCTTACCGTATTAAAACCCTAAGAAGTGTTCTAAAGGTACTAACAGTTCTTTAGAGAGTCCTAGTTTCTAAAGACCTAAAACCTTCAAGAACGGGTCATGGTGGATGGCATACAATGCTGTTGTAATAATAGTTCCCTTTAAGAACAAAGATTATCGTCATCAAAACCCAGCTTCAATGCTACAGGTTTTGGTTTCTGTGTCAATTTCTTTCAATAATAAAAGAAATTACCTCAGGTATTAAGTAGCCTCCAAGATGAAGATCAGCTTTTGCCTTCCTGTGAGCTCCTATTGGTACAATAGTGACATGCCTCCAAATTTCCCAGAGAAATGCTTCAGTATAAGGCATCCTTAATTTCCATTGAAGGAAAAAATTGTGCAAACACATTTTTTTGAATGGACTAAATAAAAATGAACTGAGTCTTTAATTTACTTTCCATGGTCCTCTTGAGATGGTAACCTGTCTTTGCCAACAACTTGGTCAATTTCTTGATGGATTTTTGCTTGTATTTCAGGAAATGTGATGAGGTACAAGAAGCACCACCTCAGGGTTGTTGATGTAGTTTCTGCCCCTGCTATAAACAGGTCAGCCAGAGTCCAAACCAACATTTCATCTGGATTTTTGACAAAAAAAAGAAAACATGACTTTGTAAATAAATCTTTGAGAGTTTCCAATTGAATCTTAATTTTGCCTTTGAATGTGGAGCAGTCTTCTCCATTGGCCTCAAGTCTCTGTTGCTCAATAATGTAGCAGTCAACCAGGTCCCTTGGGTCACTTGGGTCAACTGTGCGTCTGTGGTCATCAATCAAAGCCTGAAAAGAGGGTTGATAAATGGTTAAATTATATTTTTGGAGAAAGTAGAATATAACCTGCATGTAATCATAAATCCGTGCTCTCCTCTTTTTCCTGTCATCTTGCTTCTTGATCCAATCAGGAATGAATGGTTTCAGCGCAGGAATAAATGAGAGGATTTTGTGAATGTCAAAAGGAAGGATGCTGTTGATGGTTTCCAGGATATCCACAAAATCTTTGTCATCTTTGTCAACTCTTTTGCCTGCATGCTCAGAAAATGTGAGGATTTTAAAAATATATGTGCAGAAAAAGGCATTATACTTGCTGTTATCCACCAGATGACATTTGCCACTGCAGCATTCAAGCCAGCATCAAGCTCTACAATGGAACCCTTTGGGTCGTTTTTAACTTTGAGTGAATCAGCCAGATGTCGCATCTCATCAATGATCAGTTGCTCCATGGATGATTTCCCAAATCCAAAGTCTCTGAGGTTCTTGAGAGTGAACCTCCTTCTTGTCTTCCAATCTTGGCCATTGGCAAATATCAATCCTTCAATGGGGAATCATTCTTAGGCTGAAGGTCAAAATGTGAATCTTGGACATGGCTGTTGTCATCTTATTATGAGTTTAATCATGTCACAAAACACATTATTGACAATACCCCATTCATGTTCTGATTCTTATTTGGAATGTCCTTTTGCAAGCCATGCTCAACAGACCAAATATTTAATGTGTCTGGTCACCTGTCAATTACCATTGGTCCACCCTGGTTCCATTTCTGTTGCTTGCAGTCAGGTACCTTTCTTGCGCAGAACACCAAATCTATAAAGGAGTGTCCAAACACTCTTTTGGGCATTCATTGCTGGTAATCTGAACTTGTGTACTCTTCAAATATATACAGGTGGTGCCTATAGCAATTTGACACTCCTGAAATATAATGGTCAAATTTTCTGGGAGGTCAAAATTGTTAAACTGGAGGTGACGTGTTAAACTGGACGGTTTTCGATCCTTTTTAGTTTACGGTTCATCTTTTGTACGGTAAACTGTAACAGAACGTTAAATCGAAGAAACGTTAAAATTGGATCAGGTCGTTCAGATTAGGGTCAATTTGCAAGGTGCCACCTGTATTTGCACTTACAAAAAGGGAAGTCTCATCATTTTCATGTCACCCTGCACATAAAAATTAATACTTCTCACTTATATTGTCTTATAATGGGTAATATCAGAGCAAAATAAGTTTACTGCAAAGGCAATGTTTGATGAGGTTTATTTTGTTTTGAACAACCCTGACAAGTTAGCATTAAACTGTATAACATATAAACGCTGCATATCATGAATTTTGGAAGCTGAAAATCATATTTCATTGCAGGAATACTAACTTTGAATTGTCCTATTGTATCAAACTTCACCTTTCCCCAATTGATAGGACAGCAAAAATTTTCATTTTTCCACAAATGAGTGTCCATGTCTCCATAATGAATAACACTGTTTCAAGACTGAACATGGACTTTCCAAGCATTACGTATTGTATAAAAAACTTTTCTTTTACTCACCAGCATTTTNTCCAGCAACAGATTAGGGTCAATTTGCAAGGTGCCACCTGTATTTGCACTTACAAAAAGGAAAGTCTCATCATTTTCATGTCACCCTGCACATAAAAATTAATACTTCTCACTTATATTGTCTTATAATGGGTAATATCAGAGCAAAATAAGTTTACTGCAAAGGCAATGTTTGATGAGGTTTATTTTGTTTTGAACAACCCTGACAAGTTAGCATTAAACTGTATAACATATAAACGCTGCATATCATGAATTTTGGAAGCTGAAAATCATATTTCATTGCAGGAATACTAACTTTGAATTGTCCTATTGTATCAAACTTCAACTTTCCCCAATTGATAGGACAGCAAAAATTTTCATTTTTCCACAAATGAGTGTCCATGTCTCCATAATGAATAACACTGTTTCAAGACTGAACATGGACTTTCCAAGCATTACGTATTGTATAAAAAACTTTTCTTTTACTCACCAGCATTTTTGTATTTCATGAAAAAATGCCAAAACTCAAGCTGAGGCCTGTCTGAAAGTTCCTCCTTGCAATTGGCCTCTTTTGCCAAATCAAAGTCTGTCAACACAACAGCATTACTTTGTCCAACTTTTGTGCTGCAATGAATACACTCCAGTGTTTTCAGATATGCAAGTGAATACAGTAATGCTATTATTTGGGCAAACCTGTAGATTTTTCCATATTTCTGACTCCATTCCAGAAAACATCTGCCAAAGGATTTTCTCATGAGTTGAGCAGGAAGGGTTCCAACCAGTGGCCATTTTGTGGGCCCTGTAGTTTGAAAAAAAGGGAACCCAAGGAGTTTTTACAGATGTTCAAAATGATGATTTATACCTGGTGGGTAAGATGATGGCCTTCTTGTGGTCATGTAAAGGTAAGCAAAAAGCAAAGTCAAGCAGGTCACCAACAAAATGCTGAACAACTCCATTTTCTCCAACTTGTTTTTCTGCATTTGGTAGTTTTGGGAAGAGGTTTATTAGCATTTTGGACAACACAACACGTATTATAATTTACATTAAAAAATGCTTTCTGCAAAAACTACATGTATATTTGACTTCCCCATGTATTTCACCATTTTCTGGTGCATGCTGAATCACGTTCTGGGAGTGATGCGAAAATAAAAATGGCGGGTTTGAAGGCTGATGGCTTCATTCCTTGGCTTGGGAGTGAGGTTGTAAATTTCCCCAGGGGTCTTGCTGAAAGTGTATTTTTGCAAGAAGAATGTGATTGCCAGGAACAAGTTCATCCTGGCTAAAGCTTCTCCAAGACATTGCCTTTTCCCTATAACGGTTTATTGCATAACAATATTTGATTAATGACATATTTAGCAGCTGAATGAAATAATTTTTCAATGATAGTCTTTCCTCACCTGCTTGAAAGGGCATGAACTTTGGATTTTTTATAAGTTCTCCCTTTGAATCAAGAAACCTTTCTGGGATCATTTCATCAGGCTTGTCAAACAACTGGGGATCTCTGTGGATCACACTGATGGCAGTTGATACAATGGTACCCTGTTAAAGTTAGAAATTCAAGAAACATTTTAAAAATAAATGAAATGAAATAATAGACTGACCTTCTTGATTGAATAACCTCCAATTGTTATGTCCTTCAAGGCATACCTTTCAAGACCAATTGGCAAAGGTGGTCTCAGTCTCAGTAACTCCCAAATGGCTGCTTCAGTATATGGCATTCTGAAATTTTGGCATAAACACTGTGTTGAAAGCATTTAGAAAATATTTTTTTTTGTAATGGAAACTGTACTTAGGTTTGTCATCCCAAACAGGAAGTCTGTCCTTGCCTATGACCCTGTCAATCTCATCTTGAATCTTATCCTGAATGTGTGGATGATGAATCAGGAACAAAAATATTCCTTGGCTTGGGAGTGAGGTTGTAAATTTCCCCAGGGGTCTTGCTGAAAGTGTATTTTTGCAAGAAGAATGTGATTGCCAGGAACAAGTTCATCCTGGCTAAAGCTTCTCCAAGACATTGCCTTCTCCCTATAATGGTTTATTGCATAATATTTGATTATTGATATAATCAGCAGCTGAATGAAATAAGTTTTCAATGATAATCTTTCCTCACCTGCTTGGAAGGGCATGAACTTTGGGTTTTTTATAAGTTCTCCCTTTGAATCAAGAAACCTTTCTGGGATCATTTCATCAGGCTTGTCAAACAACTGGGGATCTCTGTGGATCACACTGATGGCAGTTGATATAATGGTACCCTGTGGAAGTTAGAAATTCAAGAAACATTTTGAAAATGAATGGCATGAAATAATATACTGACCTTCTTGATTGAATAACCTCCAATTGTTATGTCCTTCAAGGCATACCTTTCAAGACCAATTGGCAAAGGTGGTCTCAGTCTCAGTAACTCCCAGATGGCTGCTTCAGTGTATGGCATTCTGAAAATTTGGCATAAAAACTGTGTTGAAAGCACTTAGAAAATATATTTTTTTGTAATGGAAACTGTACTTAGGTTTGTCATCCCAAACAGGAAGTCTGTCCTTGCCTATGACCCTGTCAATCTCATCTTGAATCTTATCCTGAATGTGTGGATGATGAATCAGGAACAAAAAGAACCACCTTAATGTTGTAGCAGTTGTCTCAGTACCAGCAATGAACAAGTCAGCCATTGTCCAAGCAATCATGTTATCTGTAAATAATTACAAAAATTATCAAGTACTGATGCATTTAATTTAGAATTTTTTCAGACCTGTTGGTGGCTCAGCTTCTCCAGTTTCTTTCAATCTCTGTCTCTCAATCAGATAACAGTCAATCAAGTCTCTTTTCTCATTTGGGTCCAGGGTTTGCTTGTGTTCATTGATTACTTCCTGTGGAAAAGAGTCATTGTTATCTTGAATCATTGGAACAAATACATTTTGATACTCCAACTGCCAGCTGACAATCAAATTTCCATTGATCAGAATTATAAATTGAACCAACACAATTTGAGTAACTTTTGGGTTCTTGGAGGTTTACATCATTTTCTGCACACTTTTGGAGAAGTATAGAAAATGCTCCAAGAAGATATATCTCAAGTATGGTTATTAAATTTTGTACAAGAGTGGAGCAATCCAAATGAGACAAGCTTTCAGAACAAACTCTGGACAAGAAGCTTGCTTGATTGTGCAGCACGCTTTTTTTATCATTAAATAATAAAATGTATTGGAATGTGTGCAGTAACCAATCTGAACTTGTATGTGTTGAAATACTTTATTGCAACACAAAGTTGAAGAAAGGATATTGCTTAGAAAGGTTCTGGGTAGCAACAGAATATTGAGCAGAGTTGCGCATTAAGCGCAACAATATGTAAACAATTGAGTGAAAGTGTCATTTCACACAGTAGTCATAACACTTTTGACTGCATAATTTTGATTTAAAAATATTTTTCATGATGAAACTCAAATGTCAGGGAATGAATGGGTGTATGCATACATGTCAGATGTCCAGTTGTATTTCATGTTGTATTGTTTTTTTTTGTTATCAATTTGTACTTTCCTGCTCTGAAGTGATTGAATGTCATTGAGTGAATTTGGGTTGGGTGGGAAGGGGGTTTGGTTGTGGAAATCTTGATTGAACCTCGTGAAAGCTGAAAAGCGGCAAATAAAGTGTTCTGTTCATTCATTCATGAAACTCACTCTCATGTAGCTGTAGAAATGTTCTCTTTCCTCTCTCTTCTTGTTGATGCCAGTGATGAAGTCTGGCATAATATAAAACAAAGAAGGGAAGACTGAGAAGAGCTGGAAGGCATCAAACTGGATCAGAGATGAGATGGTGTCCAAGAGCTTGAGAAACTCTGGGTCTTTGTTTGTAACTCTCTTGTCTGTTGGATTAGAATAGGATATTATTTTCACTTCTGCATGAAACTCTTAAATACAGACAACATTTGGAAAGGTGTGTGTTAAACTGATGTAAGTTTGAATTGTGCAGACTCACTTGCCATGAGCCACCAGGTGACATTTGTCACAGCAGCATTCAAGGATTCATCAAGTCTAATATCCTTGTAATTGCTGCCTTTTGGAGGTGTTAAAACTGGCTCAAGTTCCTTCAACTCATTCAAGATGAGTCCTTCAATGGAGGACTTTCCAAATCCAAAGTCCCTCAGACTTCTCAGAGTAAATCTCCTGTTCCTTTTCCAAGTATCCCCATTGACAAACAACAAACCTTTTATTTTGAGTTTAAAAAATAGGAGTTAGGGAGAATCTTCAAGGTATTTACAGATATGTTGTCATCACCTGTGTTGACATGTTTCATGAAAAATTTGAAGAACTCATAAGGGGGTCTGTCTGACAACTCTTCCATGACATTTGCTTCCTTTGCCAGGTCATAGTTTGTTATGGCAACAAAGTCCATCTGACCAATTTTCAGACTGCAAAAAACCAAAAGCACCTTTTCACACTGTATTCAAAATTTAACCAGAATTTTTAATGTCTGAATTTCTCATTTTTTCAAATGGAATTGAAAGATCCAATCACCTGATGATAGGGCCATATATTTTGGACAGTTTTTCCCAGTACACATAAAATGCTGGCTCAGCAAGTTGCATGAACAAACTGCCCACCAATGGCCATCTTGGAGGACCTATAGAGAAATTTGAATTTTTTGAAAGGAAGAGAGAATAATTGCTGTGAAATCAAATGCCTGCTGACCTGGTGGGGAATTCTTATGTCGCTTCATGGTCTGGTAGACCCATTGAATCAAGAGCACAAAAATGAAAGATGTGATGAACAAGGTCACAAATGCCATGTTCAAATGAAATTTTTCTTCACACAAAGAAAATTGTCAATCAATAAGGTTTCAATATTGGCGTATTAATGAAAAAACCTCAAAGTCAAATCCCCACCCAATTCACATCAAAGCATCGAGAAACACTAAATATAGCTTGAGTTTGCCTCAGTGAGTTTATCAGAGAAGTGAGGTACTCATGTGATGCTTGTTTACAATATCATATCACATGACAGATACTGCTTCAGCTCAAAGGTTGTTCCCTTCTTTTCATATCAGGAAAGAAAAAGCAAGATTACAGATTATCCAAAGCATGGCTCAGAAAGTGAAGCATTCAATTCTAGGTGAGGTTGCGCAATGAATTGGAGAGATTCAAGCTTGTGCAGCGAATGTTAAGCAGAGAGGTTTAAAAACTACTACAAAATTTAAAATTGCATGAATTCCAAGATCAATGTACTCAATGTATCAAAGGCCAAAAACAATTTTACCATTATTCATGCCTTAATTAAAGTGACAACATCTGTACAGTATTTGCAAGTTAAACTACAAAGTATAGGCTCCATACTGTTTTTTTTTAACTATAAAATATCTTGAATTACTTAGTATATCAATATTTTTAAAAACCAGTGAATTAAAAGACAAATAAACCTTTCAACCGTTGAAAAACAGGGACAAAAAGGCTTACTTCTTTCTCAGTCTTACTTTATGAATCTGTGCTTGCTTTCCAAGTAAAGTTATGTACTTAATTGAATTGAACAGCAAGCTTTATTTTCTGCTTTTCAGCCTTCACAAGGTTCAAGCAATGTTTTCACATCCAAACCCATCCCCTCTCAACCCACATTCATCCAAACACATTTCATCACATCAGAATGGAAAACAGAGAGACAAGCTGTACATGGATATTAAAAGAAAAAGAATTTCATCCAAAAAAGTGCTTTACACTTTCTTCCCTTCACTGATTAAAAAAATATTGTATCAGTAATAAGAATTTCAGCATAAAGCAATTACCAAACCCAAATTAAAGCACAAGGTGTTCAGCCTGCTCCAAGATTTGGAGAGAATCTTTGATGAGAAATCATGTAAGGCAACCAGATTATCTGAGTTCTATAAGATTTTGGAAAGAGTCTTTCAATTTCATAATGTGTTGTACACTATAAAACCTGCAGGAGGGCATTTTGAGGGGCATGAAAAGAATTCTCATTACAAATGTCTTCAAATCACTAGGTTATTGAGAAGGCTTTGTCCTGGGTCCTTGTTTGCGTGATGTTTGCGTGCACACTTCAGGAACAGCAATGATGATCATGATGAGGTTTGGTGTTGAGGTTCAGGTCCATTCTAATGGAAAAGAACCTGAAGGCCAGTTTCTTATTGAAGCTGTGTCTGGTGTTTCATGAGAATCCTTTTAATGAGGATTGCTCATGATGCTTTGTAATAATTGTGGAATTATTCCATGAAGGTTTCACACTTTCATAGAATATTCCAAATTATATAATTCTGTGTTCTTGATAATTCCAGTTGCTTCTAAGCAATGTGGCGCAACCGTGAGCAACATCTAGTCATTTCACGGTGCGAAGTAGTTTGCTCAGGGCAACACCTAGTCAACCCATGACAGGCTTCAAGCATGTTTACGTTTATCTACACATCAGTCAGGGGTTTATAACTTCCAAAATATGTGAATTTAATTTTGCAAGGTTTTATCAACCACTATCGAAATAACACTGAAAACTCAAAATGGACAAAATGCAAATCAAATTCAGAAAATAATGGAAATTTCATCTGCAAATCTTAGAATAAATATGAAAAACATTTTATCTGTGTTATAAACCCCTGCATCTTGGATTAATTTGCATACATATTTGGAAAATAATCAAACCAAAAATCCAGTGGTTAATAGGAAGAATTCCCTATTTAGTCATCATCCTTTAGCAAAACACAAACTCCCATCTTATCTTCCCTGAATACCATAACAGAATGTGTCATCCCTGATTTTTCCTTTGCAAGATCCACTCATTCAAAGAAGAAATATTCTTTGAGCAAAATCACTGAAGAGCTTCATTCTCACAATATATAAAGGACAAGAAAATAAATACACAAATTGACAAGTGGAACCCTTACATTCATACATTTAAAAAAATTCAAAAAATTGCTGTCAAGTCCTGATGGAAACTCTGAAGCTGAAATCCCTCTCTGGAACATCAGTGACTTCAGTGCCCAAAAGTGGATTCATGCTGTAAACTTCACCAGGGGTTTTCTCAAAGTTGAATCTCTGCAACAAAGTTGTGATTTCTAGGAATAGGTTCATCCTGGCCAAAGATTCTCCCAAACACTGTCTTCTTCCTGGAAAAACAAAATTTCATTTATAAATAATTCATGTATGTATATTTATCAAAATAAATGCACCAGCAATTTTTATTTTATTTTGAAGATAAAAAACAATTGCTGATCAAATAATATCCTATCTCAAGTGAGATTCTTTAGATTTAAAAAATACCAGTATGTGATATATGCCCCAAAATAGGTTATAGTGAAGAAAAAATTATCAAATTCTTCTTGCCTGCTTGGAAAGGCATGATCTTTGCATTTTTAATCAAAGCCCCATTTGCATCCAGGAATCTTTCAGGGATCATTTCATCAGGATGATGATGTAATTTTGGATCCCTATGAATAATGCTGATGACAGTGGTGACAATTGTCCCCTGGTGAAAGAGCCCAAACAAAAACATTACAAAGTAAAAAACAAAGGATGAGCACTGTAAACAACTGACCTTTTTGATCTTATAGCCTCTGAAGTCAAAATCAGCTGTTGCTTGTCTCTCTAGTCCAAATGGCAACACTGGCCTCAGCCTCAAAACTTCCCAAATGGCTGCCTCAGTGTATGGCATGCTAAAACATGTTTCAGTAGCATTTTTACCCATGTTTCAAAATACTGTACACAATATGTTCTGTTCACTGAAAAAAATGTATTTGTGAAGATATTTCAAAATGTCCTACTTGGGCCTGTCTTCCCAGATAGGAAGTCTGTCCTTGCCAATCACTCTGTCAATCTCTTCATGGATCTTTGTTTGAACCTCAGGATAGTGAACCAGGTACAGGAAAAACCATCTTAATGTTGTAGCAGTTGTCTCAGTTCCAGCTATGAACAAGTCAGCCATTGTCCAAGCAATCATATCATCTGCAAAGTCCAAATCATCAACATTTTTATTTTTAAAAAATGGACAAACTTGAGAATTCACTACTTTATAGGGATTTGTTTCAAAATTTCTCTCACCAGTTGGAACATTGGGCTCATCAGCTTCCTTCATTCTTTGTCTCTCCAACAGGAAGCAGTCAATCAAATCTCTTTTCTCATTGGGGTCCAAAGTGTTGTTATGTTCTCGAATAACCCCCTTATTAGAATATATGCAATGATGAGAATCATTCTTAAGGGGTTTAGAAATTTGAATTCACATTTCAACTCACTCTCATATAAGAGTAGAAGTGGTCCCTCAGGACTTGTTTTTGTTCTCTCAGTGTGAGCCAGCTTGGCAATTTGTAAAAAAGACTTGGCACACATGAGAAAAACTGGAACCTGTCAAACTTGCTCAAATCTGTGATTGTTTCCAGAATTTGCAAGAAGTCTGGGTCCTTCTTTGTGACTCTTTTGTCTGTGGACAAACAAAACTATGTTGAATGTCTGCAATTTGCATGAGAATGACAAAATATGCTGAAACTGAGATTATTGAAGGGATACTAATAGTTTATTTGTGTTTCTCTTACTTGCCATCAGCCACCAGGTGATGTTAGTCACAGAAACATTCAGGGCAGCATCCAACTTGATGTCATGGAACTTTATGTTTGGCCCCTGCTTCTCTGGGTCAATTGTTTTGACCAAACCTTGAACTTCTCTGGTAATCAGTCCTTCAATTGAGGATTTGCCAAAGCCAAAATCCCTCAAACTTCTCAAAGTAAATCTCCTGTTGTGCTTCCAGACGTCCCCATTTTCAAACAGAAGTCCTGTAAAAATTACTCTTGATGATGATGCTAAAGTTGTATGAAATGGGCTGAGGATTTTGAAATTTTAACCCACCTGTATTGACTTGTTTCATGAGGAAAAACACAAATGAATACTGGGGGCGATCAGAAAGTTCTTCCAAGGCATTTGCTTCCTTTGCCATGTCATAATCAGTTATGACTACATATTCCAACTCAGCATGCTTCAAGCTGTGGAAATAGCAGATATTTTTTTCAAACAAATTTAATTTCAGAACCTCTTGAAATAAGCCAAATCTGAATAGAAAACAAATACCTGAGCCTCATTTTTCAAATATTCCCAGGCTGAAAGAATAGTCAATTTGGCCATTTTTTTACAGAAAAAAAAACAGTTGGTTTGTGTCAAGTATGTAAAGGGAAACTCACTTGAAAATAGGACCATAAACTTTGGAACATTCTTTCCAGTAAGCAGGGAATGAATCAGCAGCAACTTGGAAGGGAATACTGCCAATCAGAGGCCACCTTGTTGGTCCTGAAATTTGAATTCAACAACAATACCTTTAAAATGAACAAATACAGGTGTTTAACATTTTATTTGAATACATTACCAGGTGGTGAACCCTCATGTCTCTTCATGGTTCTGTACAACCAGCCAATGACAACAAATGCTGTCCAAAGCACCACAGCTGCCAACAAAATACCCATGGCTTTTTCAAACCTTCTTTTCCCCACAAAATATTTCACAGTTTTGTTGAATTCCAGCAAAAATCTTGGCCTTTTGTTGTAGTCACAGTAATCTCAGATTAAACTCTTATCAATTTCAACATGAAAAGTGAAAATCATGAGTACAAGAAAGCTGGTGTTGCGCAGTTTTTTTCTTGACAACGTTTGATGGTATACCATTATTGTATATAGTGACCTTATCTGAACTCATATGGATAATCAAAAATGGAGAGAAAGTTGATAAAAGTTGTTGTGATATGATCAAGCTGCTCTGTTAGATGAAATGCACATTTCTCTCCTGTGACCCCAATCATGGAGTCTCAATATGTTCAATCAGTAATAATTCAAACATATCCTCAGTCTAAAAAAGTCTCTGCCCCTTTCTATGCATTTTCAGCCTATAATTGACAGTTTCCTTATATTTGAAAACACAAACCATATCAAAACGGTACAAATACTTTAAACAAGGACCAAGCAATGCAGTGCAGAAGTCAACCAACTGACAAAAAATGTACATAAGCTAGAAGTAAAAGTTCAAAATTGATTTCATTTATAATATGACTTTGCTTCAGTAGCAAAACCTTGAATGAAGAATTTTATTTCAAAAATGGAGCTCCAGCATGTGCAAGCAATGTAATAATAAGCCAGAAAATTGTTGGTTATTGAAAAATAGGAGTTTGAAAATTTTATTTTATTCATATGCTGTCAGTTTATGTGAAATACGTTTTATGGTAGCACTTTTTCAATGATGGAAGTGGTTATTTGTAACATGCAAATCTTATTGTGTCTGCATCCAGCAGTTGACTGAACAAATGCAGTCCAAGGTTGATGGGTTCCCCTTGAAAAACAGTATTAAAAATTTTAAAACACGTTTCCATGCTCATGAGCCAACTGCATGTATAGTTTCTCATAGTTGATCAGTGTGTCAAAATCAAGAGAAATTTTTTCTCAAATGCAAATATTGTACTATATTGTATTTTGATTTTAATCAGTCCAATATATGTATTTTATACCCATCCTTATCTCTGTTCAACTTTTGTCATTGAATGCATTTGATTGACGAAATACTACAGTGAATCCATCATGCTCCCAGATTTTGTTATTTAGAGTCAAACCATGACAATTTTCTACTTCTTACTGTTGGACCCTGGTGATCATTTCTTTTGTTTTCTCTGAAAGTCATAAAGATAAATCTTCAGCACTGGAAAGTGGAGAGACTCAAGGTGAACTCCTCTCACAAAAACTGTCTTTCCACCATAATAAAAGATGGTATTTTCAGAATCAGAAACGTTTTCATTTTTCATCAATGTCAATCCATATAAAAATCTCAAGCAGTTCACAGAGCGCCGCCATCTTGACACATGGTAAAGAATATCTCAAGGGTTCTCTTGTTCACAAGAAAAGTGGAAAACTTGAGATCAAAACAAAAAAAGGAAAGACAATGATGGATGGCTCATATTTTTTGGCAGCCACTTACCTGGCATTGCCAGTGCAACAACTCAAAAAACCTCATGTTGGTAACTCCATCTAAAAAATAAAAATAAACCACAAAAAACAACAAGAGTTATGGTGACATTTTGCCTCCAAAAATTATTCTAACATTTATTTCTTGGGGGAGATGAGTGTCCTAAGTATAAATTAGGATTGGGAGATAATTCTCTCAGAAGTTTTCAACCAAGGGTGCTTCTAGTCACTGATTGAATCCAGGGCAAGTAGTTGGCAACCTTGACATAAACCCCAGGAACATCTTGCTGTCCACACCCAATTCCCCAGCTGACAATCCCTGCCAATTGCCAGGTTCCTTGGATGTCACACACCAACGGTCCACCTCCATCACCCTGTCAAAAAAGAATTTTTGCATATTTGGTTGGTTGGCAACTCTGATATGAGTGCAGACTTGATACTAACCTTGCAAGCATCCTTGCCAGCTTCCCCACCAGCACACAAGAAACCCTCATGAAGGTTAAAAGCCACACCAAGTCTAGTGCTCTGGAGTCTGTTCTCACACTCATGGTGCTGCACTAGAGGCACATCCACTTCCTGAATAATAAACAAAACCCCAGAAAGAAAATTTAAATCAGGCCAAAGTCCTCAAAATATACAGTCCATCAGTTGTCTCAGATCACAGACATGAAAAACTTGCCTTGAGAATATTTTGGTACTGTCCAGAGTTGCCCCAGGCATCCTTTCCCCAACCAGTGGTCCAACATCTGTATCCAGCTGGCAACTCTGAGTACTGGTTTGGTAGACACACAGGACTCACATGGGGACTATACACAGCAAAATACGTACATCACATGAATGGTTATCCATCATCCAAAGGTATACCACAGACTCACTTCCTGGTGAAGTCCACATAGCTCTCAAGCCTCAATAGAGCAATGTCATTGTACAAAGACCCAGCATAGAATTCAGGATGAATCACAACTGCTGCAACATCTGTCTCCACATGAGGGTAAAACTCTGTGTCATGGTTCACATCCCACTCTCCAAGCCTCACTCTGAGGTCATTTGGGTTGTACCTGTTTTAGCAAGAATCAAAATTTACCACATGCTAAATGCTATATAAGCATTTGTACTTACCCCTTAATACAATGAGCAGCAGTGGCAATGTGCTGGCCATCAATCAGACTTCCACCACAGACATACACATTGTCAACACCCTCCTTCTTCAAAATGGCTGCCTGCCAAGGGTATTCACCTTTGTATAAAGACAAAAGCCAGTTGAAGTTTCCAATAAGAAGCCGCGCAATCAGCAGAAAAATGACTGCTTGTGTGCTCACCAAATTCAGCATCTCCATCAACATACTTTAGGGTTTTGACCCTGCCTGTGATGCCCCTGGCATACCTCACACCACACTGTCCATTATTGGAAGGTTTGTTGATCCCTAGGTTCCTGCAGCACACCTCATAAGGTCCACAGACTCCATTGCTGCTGAGTTGTCTCTGATGTATAAAATAAATGCCACAGTTTCCTTACAATGACCCTTGATTGAACCAACAGCAGTCACCATCAAGTGGTAACACTGAAGCCAAGTTTCTATCACTACAGCGTGGTTTGTGAGAATAAGCGCTTTGGTTTGTATGAAAACTATATTACAGTAGATTAATACTTTATCTTGTAATGCTGTACCCCTTTGATTTGTGGTGTTATTTCAACCATTTCAATCAAACTGGACCAGAAATTAGTGTAAACTCTTGGAATTTTGAAAAGTTGAAGAAATGATTTATGAAAAAGTACATCACAGATGAACTCACAGACTCTGGTTCAGCAGGACTCAGAATAGGCACTTCAATGTCCCCTTCTTGTCCAGCATCTCTTTTCTTCCTGGTACCCTCACTGCTGTCTTCAGCTTCTATGGCATCATCCTTCTTGACTGCCCTGGACTCAGTGTCATAGTATGCAGCCACATCTTCACTCAGACCATCAGCAAACTCTGTATACTCTGACAGCTGTTCTTGGTGCTGTTGCTTGTTCCTTGGGTCCAATTGGTTGTATTGGTAAGGTGGCCTGCTGGGACTCTCTCTCCCCAGAGTGTCCTGTGGTGCACACTGTGAGGCTGGTACACAGATGCATTGGTCATTGGACTTGCCAACTGGTGGAAGGTAAGCTGGTTGGTTGAAAGATGGCTGCTGCTGGGTGTACTGGGGTTGAGGTTGGTACACAGGGTTCTGTTGGGGATACTGCGGTTGGGGTTGGTAAGCAGGGTTAGGTCCAAAGTTTTGCTGGGGATATGGTTGCTGAAGTTGGGGCTGGTACTGCTGGAACTGTTGCTGTTGTTGCTGGGAATACTGTGCTTGAGCCACTTGCGCTTGGACTTGGGCTACTTGGGGATTGACACCAGGACCCCCTGAATGGAAAAAATTATAAAAAACCATGGTGAACTAATGCAAGAGATCAAAAGAAGATACACAATTGATGGCCTGACTCTGTTGGACAAGACATTGCTTTGGTGCAATAAATAATGCAGTCTGCTGTGTTAAATTGAAATTTTGGAAAGACAATGGCAGTTGAAATCATCTGATAAAAAATTAAAGTTGGCTTTTCTATAGATAAAACTGCAGAAAAATGTTCACCCTCTGAAATAAATCATTTCAATTTTTCATTTTGAAAAATTTTTCTTCAAGTTTGCCTTCTTTTTTTGTGTGAAGACATTTCACTATAGCGGCTGCATCGGTTCTTGAATTTATTTCTTAACTGCAGACTTTTCAAACATATTATGGAAATTTCTCAGTTCATGTGCCCAAAAGGGTTGGGTAGCACTGTTATGAACCATGGTGAATGAATGCAAGAGACCAAAATATACACACTTGATGGTCTGCCTCTATTGGGTGGGGCATTGTTGAACTGTTGTCTGGGTCCACGCTTGCTGAAGTCACCTTGAGATCCAAAGTTCTGATGACTTTGGGACTGTGGTGCACCATATCCACTGGATCCTGCTGCAGTGGAAACCCCTGAATACTGAGTCTGGAAAGACTGAGATGCTCCTCCACCTTGAACTCTTGCTCCACCAGCAGTTTCCACACTGTCATAGTAAGCGCTGCTGTCATCTCTTGCATATGGCACTCCTGGAAGAGGTCCTGGTCCTGTGGAAATGAGTCCATATCTTTGTAATTAAACACTACATAATATAACACATAACTTCTAAAAAAATTTATTATCTCCATTACATGCCAATTCTTGGATGCACATTCTTGTTGGCTCTGATATTTCTGTTGGAAACAAAGGTTGAAGTTAGCTAGTGTGAAAAGACCAAACAACTTCTGGGAAATATCAAAAAGTATCATTAAAAAGCATTCCCAAATTGTAAAAATGAATCATGAAAACTTGGAAAAAAACTTGAAAAAGGATGGAATAGTTTTTTTTTCCTAAGTTCATTATTTAAAAAAATTTTAAAGTTTAATTTATTCAAGACTTACCATAGCCTGCACCACTGCTGGAACTTCCAAGAGGGGCACCATAATTAATGCTGCTGGATCCATATCCATAGTGCTTCTTCTTTTTGTGGTGGTGATGGTGGTCATGATGGTGCTGCACTGGTGGTGGAGGGAAATAGGGGGCTGGTTGTGAGTAACCACCAGGCAATTGCAAACCACCCTTTCCAACAACAATGGCTGGCAACTGCTCCCCAACTGGCTTGATCTTCACAGGCTGAACATAGACCACTTCTGATGGATCCACATCTTTTCCATAGCCTTTGCACTGTAAAGGAAACACATGTTTAAATGGCACTCAGTGTTAATTAGAAGCATCTCACAATGCTGTAGTTTTAGTTTTCATTACAATTTAAATTGAGCCCAAGTGCACAATGAAGCAATAAATCCATAGACCTTATCATTTTCAGGAAAAAAGAATATATAAATATAAAAAATGTCTGAGATCAAAATCACTGAGTTTCCAGTTAAAGTCATTGTCATACAGATGAGTATGTATATAAAATGAGGAATGGTGTTTGTTTGAGATTTTAAGGGAATATCTGAATGGAAAAATAATCCAATTAATTTTATGAAAATGCATGGATTCTCTGGCTGCTGAATGTGTCTATTCCTCATATTTAGCCATTTCTGCAAAAATTTGACAAATTTGGAATTCATGCCAAAATTAGCAGATTCCAGTGCTCACCCATCCACTCCATTTGCAGAGTTTCTTGCCAAAACGCCCCTCAATGTCTGTGGCAGGACTGACAGCTTGGGTCAGAGACTTTCCCTTCCTTGGGTTGATTTGTGCATTGGGGTTACCAACAGCATTCAAATCCCCCTTAGACTTGAGGAGTTCTTCAAGAGGAATGCCCAGGTCTTTATGACCCACAGATGACTTAGTTGGCAGTAGTGAAATCCCTTGGCTCACTTGCTTCAATTCTACAACTGGGAGGAAATACAATTTTGACATTTTTTGTTGGGGTTAAGAGGATAAAGTTTGAAAAGTTTTTCTCACCAGGGAGGTCATCACCCTTTTTGGTTCCAGGGAAAGAAACGCTTCCAGATTTCTTCTTTGCTTCATCTGATCCTGTTGCACCTCCATTATTAGCATGCTTCTCAGTTATGTCTTCAGATGATGTGGCTCCCCAGGCCCAAGCTTCATTAGCACTCACTACAGTCAGGGTTGCCAGCAGCACCAGTGACACCACACTCAAAACTGGTGTCTTCATGATCATATAAATTCAGCACCTATATAATTGCTGACACTGTCTCACAAGACATCACACACCTGAAAATAAAATCAAAGAGTTTTCCTCATGTTCCAGTGTCATCTGGTGAGAGAATATCTCAACTGCAGTTAATTTCCAGGCACACAGTAAAAAAAATCAGAACACAGTAACCCATTTGCATGCATGGAGGGATGAAACCTGGTGGTGGCTTACAGAATCAAAGCTATTGAAACTTTCAACATTTTTGGAGCACAGTTTATTATAGTGTGTCAATTCTCTTATTGGTTCAAGTGAAAGTGCTCAAAGGAGGAAATAGACAATCAACTTCTGTTATTGTAGGAGTGAAAAGTGTGGGTTTGTCCAAATCAATGTGTGGGTTGTATAAATGGAAAAAGGGGAGAAAGTTTCTTGTTGAAATTGCTTCTGGGATTGGGACAGCCTGGTTTTATGAGTGGGTGTGCAAAACCTGGATAAAAGTCGCTTTATTATTCATTGCATCATTATAACCCTTTCCTCTATTGCAACATTCAAACTATAAAGAGGCGGGCTTTTTTACTGGTATTTTTTCTCTTGCCTACAGCTTCTGAGAAACCAAGAAGAGTACAGGTCTTAGCAAAAAATAAAATAATAATACAGTGTGCATAATCAAAGTCACGGTTTCTGCACTCTTGAAGTCATTAAACTCTCAGGTTGTTTCTGATGGTTGCTGAGCCATGCAATCATTGCCCTGTAATGGTAAGCCTCACAGAACAACAAAACAGGAAGAACCTAATTTTCCTTCCCATTCACAATGAAGAACAAAAGAGAGAAAGTAGAAAAAAGGAAAGAAAAATTTTAGTGAGGTGACATAATACTTCTATTCTTTTTCCCCAAAAAATTCTGCATTGTATGCTAATGTTTTCTACTTCAGAAAAGTGGAAAAAAAAAATTTCAATTTTTTTCAGTGCACAGTTCTGTTCTATGTGAAAGCATGGAAAAAACAAAAAATTATATGAGGTAAAATAATACTGTACTTCCATTTTCTTCCCTGAAAAATTCTGCATTGTTTGCTATAATGATTTCCTTTTTAGGAAAAATTAAAAAAGAAACTTCCAAATTGTTTCTGAAGTACACAGTTTTTTTCTGTTATTCAGATAAAAATATAACATTTTTCAGTAGGTAATACAGTATAATATTTACTTTATCTTTCCCCAAAAAATTCTGCATTGTATGCTAATGTTTCCCAATTTCAGAAAAATGGAAAAAGAAAATGTAAATTTTTTAGAGTGCACAGTTCCGGTCTATGTGAAAGCATGGAAAAAACAAAAATTTGTATGAGGTAAAATAATACTGTACTTTCATTTTATTCCCTGAAAAATTCTGCATTGTTTGCTATAATGATTTCCTCTTTAGAAAAAAAATTAAGAAAGAAACTTCCAAATTGTTTCTGAAGTACAGTTTTTTTCTCAATTCATGTAAAAATTATTATAACATTTTCCAGTAGGTAATGTAATATTTACTCATCTTTCCCCAAAAAATCTGCATTGTATGCTAATATGGTTTGATCTTCAGAAAAAAGGTTCCAAATGTTTTCTATAGTTCAGTTTTCTTCTGTGTGAAATCAGGAAACTTTCACTGAACTGACAGAGCTTCTTTGTATTGGCCAAAAAAGGCAAGGGATTTACCAGGCTCCAGAGAGAAAGTTTCTCTCACTTCCTGGATGAGAAAAATACAGTTAAAGATTGAGCAAGGAATTGGAGAGAAGTGGAGCACTCAGAAAGGTCAATGAATGTACATGGAGGGCCAACCAGCCAGGGCATGACCATGCAACACAATAAATCGAATTTAAGAAAGAAAAGAAGCCAACTCAACACAATTTTTTTTGTGTCTCTGGCACCACAAAGAACTTGTCAGTGAGGAAGCTCAAGCAAAACTGAGACCATTGTTCAAACAAGTCCCTCACCAGGGTTGCCAATGGTTACAACATCCCTCCTTCTGAATAAGGAAGTGGGGTTACACACATCAGTGATGGGGCTTGTATGATGTAAGCTCAGACTGGTTTTTCCATTTTCATATCCCCCCTCCCTTCATCTTTGCATTTTGTTTTGGAACCTGGTGTCACACTTTTAGGGTTTCACTGTTACATAGGCTGTGTCAATTAACAGGATTGCAGTTGAACAATAATTCATATCCAGACAAATTACTAAACACCTTTGCTAGGATGAATGTTATCCGGCTTTTCAAAAGAGACACAAAATCACATGCAAAGCTTGAAGGGATAAAAAAACAAGAATCACTGTCTTCTTTCCATCATGTTATTTCAAATTTCTGCACAGATGAAGAGGTTCATTGTAATTTTTTCTTTTATTTTCAATCAAATAGCATCATTTTAGAAATATTGTTTTCCAAATTGCACAAAATTCAAAATGATTCTCACTATAAGAAATTATATTTGTTAGCTGCTAGAATAATAAGCAAAGGTTCATGATATATTCTTCTTTGTTATGTTCTGTAATGAAATTTGTATGAAAATATTTGTTACCTTGCAC
This sequence comes from Notodromas monacha, assembly GCA_905338405.1. Classification (NCBI taxonomy): domain Eukaryota; kingdom Metazoa; phylum Arthropoda; class Ostracoda; order Podocopida; family Cyprididae; genus Notodromas; species Notodromas monacha. Next base: position 252 of record CAJPEX010004364.1, on the reverse strand, counting down.
AAAAGAGGTAAAGTAGAGTGAATCCTACACTGCATAGATTATTCCTTGCAACACTCAAGAAAAGCCACAATGTTGACTATTTTCATTTTATTTATGAGATTATTTTTTCAAAAAAGTTTTTCTCTTGGTCCCAGTGGCTTTATGTTTAAAAAAATGAATCAATGAGATGCTATATCACAAGTTGAATTTTCACTTTCTGAACAAATTGACCCCATTATTGTTGGAATCAGCACTGATTGTAGTGATGATTTA